>OU342744.1:395516124-395724940 GCA_910589775.1 Avena eriantha | reverse complement strand
AACATACATGCAATCACTCTAGTGCTGGTTTTCGTATAACAAAACACAAGCAATTACTCTAGTGGGTCCATATGTGATTTGTGGAAAGAACACACATGCAATGCCACTGGTTGATCCATATGTGGTTTGTGGAAAATAACACACATGCAATGAACACTACTGGATCCATATGTTGTTTCTGAAAAGAACACACATGCAATGACTCTAGTGCTTGTTTTAGTATAGCGAAACACAAGCTATTACTCTAGTGGGTCCATATGTGATTTGTGAAAAGAACACACATGCAATGCCACTGGTTGATCCATATGTGGTTTGTAGAAAGAACACACATGCAATGCGATTGGTTAATCCATGTGTGGTTTGTGGAAAAACACACATGCAATGACACTGGTGGATCCATATGTGGTTTGTGAAAAGAACACACATGCAATGACTCTAGTGCTGGTTTTAGTATAAGAACACACAAGCAATGACTCTAGTGGGTCCATATGTGATTTGTGGAAAGAACAAACATGCAGTGAACACTGGTGGATCCATATGTGATTTGTGAAAAGAACACACATGCAATGACTCTAGTGCTGGTTTTAGTATAAGAACACACATGCAATGACTCTAGTGGGTCCATATGTGGTTTGTGAAAAGAACACACAAGCAATGACTCTAGTGGGTCCATATGTGATTTGTGGAAAGAACACACATGCAGTGAACACTAGTGGATCCATATGTGGTTTGTGAAAAGAACACACATGCAATGACTCTAGTGCTGGTTTTAGTATAAGAAAACACAAGCAATGACTCTAGTGGGTCCATATGTGATTTGTGGTAAGAACACACATGAAGTGACACTGGTGGATCCATATGTGGTTTGTTAAAAGAACACACATGCACTAACTCTAGTGCTGGTTTTAGTATAAGAACTCACACGCAATGACTCTAGTGGGTCCATATGTGATTTGTTGAAAGAACACACATGTAGTGAACACTGGTGGATCCATATGTGGTTTGTGAAAAGAACACCCTAGCAATGACTCTAGTGCTGGTTTTAGTATAAGAACACACAAGCAATGACTCTAGTGGGTCCATATGTGATTTGTCATAAGAACACAGATGCAATGCAACTGGTAGATCCATATGTGGTTTGTGGAAAGAACACACATGCAATGCCATTGGTTAATCCATGTGTGGTTTGTGGAAATAACACACATGCAATGACTCTAATGGATCCATTTGTGGTTTGTGGAAAAGAACACACATACAATGACCACTTATTGATCCATATGTGGTTTGTGGAAAGAACTAACATGCAATGACACTGGTTGATCCATGTGTGGTTTGTGGAAAGAACACACATGCAATGACTATAGTGCAGATGCAATGACTCTAGTGGGTCCATATGTTGTTTGTCAAAACAACACACATGCAATGACCACTAGTTGATCCATAGGTGGTTTGTGGAAAAGAACACACATGCAATGAACACTAGTGGATCCATATGTTGTTTGTGAAAAGAACACACATGCAATGCTCTAGTGCTAGTTTTAGTATAGAAAACACAAGCAATCACTCTAGTGGGTCCATATGTGATATGTGGAAAGAACACACATGCAATGACACTAGTTGATCCATGTGTGGTTTGTGGAAAGAACAGACATGCAATGCGATTGGTTGATCCATGTGTGGTTTGTCGAAACAACACACATGCAATGAGTCTAATGGATCCATATGTGGTTTGTGGAAAATAACCACACATGCAATGACCACTGGTTAATCCATGTGTGGTTTGTGGAAAGAACACACATGCAATGACACTAGTTGATCCATGTGTTGTTTCTGGAAAGAGCACACATGCAATGACTCTAGTGCTAGTTCTAGTATAAGAACACACATACAATGACTCTAGTGGGTCCATATGAGGTTTGTGAAAAGAACACACATGCAATGTCCACTAGTTGATCCATATGTGGTTTGCGGAAATGAACACACATGCAATGAACACTGGTGGATCCATAAGTGGTTTGTGGAAAGGAAACACATGCAGTGAACACTGGTGGATCCATATGTGGTTTGTGAAAAGAACACACATGCAATGACTCTAGTGCTGGTTTTAGTATAAGAACACACAAGGATTGAATTTAGTGGGTCCATATGTGATTTTTGAAAAGAAAACACATGCACTGCCACTGGTTGATCCATATGTGTTTGTGGAAAGAACACACATGGAATGCGATTGGTTAATCCATGTGTGGTTTGTGGAAAGAACACACATGCAATGACACTGGTGTATCCATATGTGGTTTGTGAAAAGAACACACATGCAATGAGTCTAGTGCTAGTTTTAGTATAAGAACACACAAGCAATGACTCTAGTGGGTCCATATGTGATTTGTGGAAAGAACACACATGCAGTGAACACTAGTGGATCCATATGTGGTTTGTGAAAAGAACACACATGCAATGACTCTAGTGGGTCCATATGTGGTTTGCGAAAAGAACACACATGCAATGACTCTAGTGGGTCCATATGTGGTTTGCGAAAAGAACACACATCCAATAACCACTGATTGATCCATATGTGGTTTGTGGAAAAGAACACACATGTAATGAACACTAGTGGATCCATATGTTGTTTATGAAAAGAACACACATCCAATGACTCTAGTGCTGGTTTTAGTATAACAAAACACAAGCAAAGACTCTAGTGGGTCCATATGTGATTTGTGGAAAGACCACACATGAAGTGAAGACTAGTGGACCCATCTGTGGTTTGTGAAAAGAACACACATGCAATTCCATTGGTTGATCCATCTGTGGTTTGTCGAAAGAACACACATGCACTGACTCTAATGGATTCATATGTGGTTTGTGGAAAATAACACACATGCAATGACCACTGGTTCATCCATGTGTGGTTTGTGGAAAGAACACACATGCAATGACACTGGTTGATCCATGTGTGGTTTGTGGAGAGAGCACACATGCAATAACTCTGATGCTAGTTTTAGTATAAGAACACACATACAATGACTCTAGTGGGTCCATATGTGGTTTGTGAAAAGAACACACATGCAATGACCACTTGTTGATCCATATGTGGTTTATGGAAATGAACACACATCCAATGAACACTGGTGGATCCATAAGTGGTTTGTGGAAAGAACACACATGCAATGTCATTGGTTAATCCATGTGTGGTTTGTGGAAAGAACACACATGCAATGACTCTAATGGATCCATATGTGGTTTGTGCAAAAGAACACACATGCAATGACCACTTGTTGATCCATATGTGGTTGGTCGAAAGAACACACATGCAATGACACTGGTTGATCCATGTGTGGTTTTTGGAAAGAACACACATGCAATGACTGTAGTGCTGGTTTTAGTATAAGGACACACATGCAATGACTCTAGTGGGTCCATATGTGGTTTGTGAAAAGAACACACATGCAATGACCTCTTGTTGATCCCTATGTGGTTTGTGGAAAAGAACACACATGCAATGAACACTAGTGCATCCATATGTTGTTTGTGAAAAGAACACATATGCAATGACTCTAGTGCTGGTTTTAGTATAAGATCACACAAGCAATGACTCTAGTGGGTCCATATGTGATTTGTGGAAAGACCACACATGAAGTGAAGACTAGTGGATCCATCTGTGGTTTGTGAAAAGAACACACATGCAATGACTCTAGTGCTGGTTTTAGTATAAGAACACACATGCAATGACTCTTGTGGGTCCATATGTGGTTTGTGAAAAGAACACACCTGCAATGACCATTGGTGGATCCATATGTGGTTTGTGGAAAAGAACACACTTGCAATGAACACTAGTGGATCGATATGTTGTTTATGAAAAGAACATACATGCAATCACTCTAGTGCTGGTTTTCGTATAACAAAACACAAGCAATTACTCTAGTGGGTCCATATGTGATTTGTGGAAAGAACACACATGCAATGCCACTGGTTGATCCATATGTGGTTTGTGGAAAATAACACACATGCAATGAACACTAGTGGATCCATATGTTGTTTCTGAAAAGAACACACATGCAATGACTCTAGTGATGGTTTTAGTATAGCGAAACACAAGCTATTACTCTAGTGGGTCCATATGTGATTTGTGAAAAGAACACACATGCAATGCCACTGGTTGATGCATATGTGGTTTGTAGAAAGAACACACATGCAATGCGATTGGTTAATCCATGTGTGGTTTGTGGAAAAACACACATGCAATGACACTGGTGGATCCATATGTGGTTTGTGAAAAGAACACACATGCAATGACTCTAGTGCTGGTTTTAGTATAAGAACACACAAGCAATGACTCTAGTGGGTCCATATGTGATTTGTGGAAAGAACAAACATGCAGTGAACACTGGTGGATCCATATGTGATTTGTGAAAAGAACACACATGCAATGACTCTAGTGCTGGTTTTAGTATAAGAACACACATGCAATGACTCTAGTGGGTCCATATGTGGTTTGTGAAAAGAACACACAAGCAATGACTCTAGTGGGTCCATATGTGATTTGTGGAAAGAACACACATGCAGTGAACACTAGTGGATCCATATGTGGTTTGTGAAAACAACACACATGCAATGACTCTAGTGCTGGTTTTAATATAAGAAAACACAAGCAATGACTCTAGTGGGTCCATATGTGATTTGTGGTAAGAACACACATGCAGTGACACTGGTGGATCCATATGTGGTTTGTTAAAAGAACACACATGCACTAACTCTAGTGCTGGTTTTAGTATAAGAACTCACACGCAATGACTCTAGTGGGTCCATATGTGATTTGTTGAAAGAACACACATGTAGTGAACACTGGTGGATCCATATGTGGTTTGTGAAAAGAACACCCTAGCAATGACTCTAGTGCTGGTTTTAGTATAAGCACACACAAGCAATGACTCTAGTGGGTCCGTATGTGATTTGTCAAAAGAACACAGATGCAATGCAACTGGTAGATCCATATGTGGTTTGTGGAAAGAACACACATGCAATGCCATTGGTTAATCCATGTGTGGTTTGTGGAAATAACACACATGCAATGACTCTAATGGATCCATTTGTGGTTTGTGGAAAAGAACACACATACAATGACCACTTATTGATCCATATTTGGTTTGTGGAAAGAACTAACATGCAATGACACTGGTTGATCCATGTGTGGTTTGTGGAAAGAACACACATGCAATGACTATAGTGCAGATGCAATGACCACTAGTGGATCCATATGTTGTTTGTGAAAAGAACACACATGCAATGCTCTAGTGCTGGTTTTAGTATAGAAAACACAAGCAATCACTCTAGTGGGTCCATATGTGATATGTGGAAAGAACACACATGCAATGACACTAGTTGATCCATGTGTGGTTTGTGGAAAGAACAGACATGCAATGCGATTGGTTGATCCATGTGTGGTTTTTCGAAACAACACACATGCAATGAGTCTAATGGATCCATATGTGGTTTGTGTAAAAGAACCACACATGCAATGACCACTGGTTAATCCATGTGTGGTTTGTGGAAAGAACACACATGCAATGACACTGGTTGATCCATGTGTTGTTTCTGGAAAGAACACACATGCAATGACTCTAGTGCTAGTTCTAGTATAAGAACACACATACAATGACTCTAGTGGGTCCATATGAGGTTTGTGAAAAGAACACACATGCAATGTCCACTAGTTGATCCATATGTGGTTTGCGGAAATGAACACACATGCAATGAACACTGGTGGATCCATAAGTGGTTTGTGGAAAGGAAACACATGCAGTGAACACTGGTGGATCCATATGTGGTTTGTGAAAAGAACACACATGCAATGACTCTAGTGATGGTTTTAGTATAAGAACACACAAGGATTGAATTTAGTGGGTCCATATGTGATTTTTGAAAAGAAAACACATGCACTGCCACTGGTTGATCCATATGTGTTTGTGGAAAGAACACACATGGAATGCGATTGGTTAATCCATGTGTGGTTTGTGGAAAGAACACACATGCAATGACACTGGTGTATCCATATGTGGTTTGTGAAAAGAACACACATGCAATGAGTCTAGTGCTAGTTTTAGTATAAGAACACACAAGCAATGACTCTAGTGGGTCCTTATGTGATTTGTGGAAACAACACACATGCAGTGAACAGTAGTGGATCCATATGTGGTTTGTGAAAAGAACACACATGCAATGACTCTAGTGGGTCCATTTGTGGTTTGCGAAAAGAACACACATGCAATAACCACTGATTGATCCATATGTGGTTTGTGGAAAAGAACACACATGTAATGAACACTAGTGGATCCATATGTTGTTTATGAAAAGAACACACATCCAATAACACTAGTGCTGGTTTTAGTATAACAAAACACAAGAAATTACTCTAGTGGGTGCATATGTGATTTGTGGAAAGAACACACATGCAATGACACTGGTTGATCCATGTGTGGTTTGTGGAAACAACACACATGCAATTCCATTGGTTGATCCATCTGTGGTTTGTCGAAAGAACACACATGCACTGACTCTAATGGATTCATATGTGGTTTGTGGAAAATAACACACATGCAATGACCACTGGTTCATCCATGTGTGGTTTGTGGAAAGAACACACATGCAATGACACTGGTTGATCCATGTGTGGTTTGTGGAGAGAGCACACATGCAATGACTCTGATGCTAGTTTTAGTATAAGAACACACATACAATGACTCTAGTGGGTCCATATGTGGTTTGTGAAAAGAACACACATGCAATGACCACTGGTTGATCCATATGTGGTTTATGGAAATGAACACACATCCAATGAACACTGGTGGATCCATAAGTGGTTTGTGGAAAGAACACACATGCTGTGAACATTGGTGGATCCATATGTGGTTTGTGAAAAGAACACACATGCAATGACTCTAGTGCTGGTTTTAGTATAAGAACACACAAGAAATGACTCTACTGGGTCCATATGTGATTTGTGAAAAGAACACAGATGCAATGCCACTGGTTGATCCATATGTGGTTTTTGGAAAGAACACACATGCAATGCAATTTGTTAAGCCATGTGTGGTTTGTGGAAAGAACACACATGCAATGACACTGGTGGATCCATATGTGGTTTGTGAAAAGAACACACATGCACTGACTCTAGTGCTGGTATTAGTATAAGAACACACACGCAATGACTCTAGTGGGTCCGTATGTGATTTGTGGAAAGAACACACATGAAGTGAACACTGGTGGATCCATATGTGGTTTGTGAAAAGAACACACATGCAATGACTCTAGTGCTGGTTTTAGTATCACAACACACAAGCAATGACTCTAGTGGCTCCATATGTGATTTGTCATAAGAACACAAATGCAATGCAACTGGTTGATCCATATGTGGTTTTTGGAAAGAACACACATGCAATTCCATTGGTTATTCCATGTGTGGATTGTGGAAAGAACAACATGCAATGACTCTAATGGATCCGTATGTGGTTTGTGCAAAAGATCGCACATGCAATGACCACTTGTTGATCCATATGTGGTTGGTCGAAAGAACACACATGCAATGACACTGGTTGATCCATGTGTGGTTTGTGGAAAGAACATACATGCAATGACTGTAGTGCTAGTTTTAGTATAAGAACACACATGCAATGACTCTAGTGTGTCCATATGTGGTTTATGAAAAGAACACACATGCAATGACCTCTTGTTGATCCATATGTGGTTTGTGGAAAAGAACACACGTGCAATGAACACTAGTGGATCCATATGTTATTTGTGAAAAGAACACATATGCAATGACTCTAGTGCTGGTTTTAGTATAAGAACACACAAGCAATGACTCTAGTGGGTCCATATGTGATTTGTGGAAAGACCACACATGTAGTGAAGACTAGTGGATCCATATGTGGTTTGTGAAAAGAACACACCTTCAATGACTCTAGTGCTGGTTTTAGTATAAGAACACACAAGAAATGACCCTAGTGGGTCCATATGTGATTTGTGGAAAGAACACACATGCAATGACACTGGTTGATCCATGTGCGGTTTGTGGATAGAACACACATGCAATGCCACTGGTTGATCCATGTGTGGTTTGTGGAAAGAACACACATGCAATGACTCTAATGGATCCATATGTGGTTTGTGGAAAAGAACAAACATGCAATGACAACTGGTTGATCCATGTGTGGTTTGTGGAAATACCACACATGCAATGACACTGGTTGATCCATGTGTGGTTTGTGGAAAGTGTGGGCCTCCCCGGATTAACCATCCGAGAGATCCCTCTTATGAATATATCCACGTTCCCATGATCATTGAGCCGTGGAACATAACCGACAAGTATCATTACATCATCCGAAACATAATGAATTACAAGACTTACATAAGTGCCATTATGGCTACACTTTCCTTAGCAGCGGAGCATCATCACGTGCAGAGCCCAACAGTGCCTCACCTACAGGAAACTGACTGGGAAGACGGCCTAGCTTGCTAGACTTGTCAACACCCGGATTTTTAATCCCAGATGCCCGTTATACCATACCTCACAATCCCAGGATTACCATTTTTGCGAGACATAACGGATTGGATATCACAATACATCATCCATTAGAAACCATACATAAGGTCTTACACAAATAAGGATCTCATGATCGAGTCTTAATACAACAAGCAGCGGAAGTAAAAGATAAGCTTAGCGGTGGGGTCCATCTTCAAGGACACAGGAAATGCTGACGAAGGCAGATGGTTCTAGTTATCATAGCCGTCCTGTTGGCCATCATCTTGATAGTCTCCTTCATAGTCTGGCCATGATAATAGGCAGGGACAAAAGCCATGAGTACTCTTTAATTACTCGCAAACTACCACTAACAAGTATAAAGTTCTAAGTTAAAGTGCTAACTCTAAGTTTAACTATAAAGTTAAGTTTGAAACCTAAGCTGAGTTCAGAAACCAAGAAAGATAAAGTAAAGTCCTAGAATCACTTAAGTTGGGAAGCTATTGTCATAACACAACCCTGTTGTGGTCAAGTCAAGATTCATCATTCTTTTCAAAGTATTAGGAAAACATCTGACAACGAAACAGTATGGCCATTCCAACTGTCCATAACTGCGGACGCGACTATTCGAATAGTTTGACACTCTGCAGAGGTGGTACACTTTCACCACAAGATTCGATACATCTGTCAGGGGTAACCCTGAATCATCATACTTAGTATGCAGATAATCAAACATAACCTTCCCTTTACACACCCTAGTATAAGCACCTCTCATATGAGCATGGCCTCCCAACCATGACTATCAGTCATCTTGGGCACTGCATAGGTGGACATCATGAGAGGTAGCCTCAGCTCAGACCTCTCCCGTGAGGGAACTAATACTAATGCATATAAATTTCCAGCTAAGCCTTACCCAATTCAGGTAGTGTGGTTGTACGGTAAATTTGGAATGGTATCGCATCTGAATCCAACCATCAGTTTTATAAATGGGTTAAGGCTCATGCCTCAACATTTTCATCATCATCAACCATTTGTGTTTTCTCATAACATGTCAAAACATCTCAATAGAATGACTCATCATTTCAAGGTTTTCATAATTCATTTTCACCAAATGTTCCCCTCTAAAGTGACTCAAGTTTTTGATCTACTCTAACTACTAAGTTAAGAGTGTTCACTAAGGTGGAAAAGATGGGTTCAATCTCATGCCATAGAATGACATCTAAACAGTTCTAATTAGGTCAAGTTTTATACTTTTTATGCTACCTTCAAACTAAGCAAAGAACTTGGTGTAAACTAAGGGAGTAAAACTTGTAACTAAGATTTGGGGTACTAATAGTCAAAAGGGAGTGTGATCAAGGCATGCTTAAGGCATCTTTGCTAAACCATCTAGTTTGATCCTAACTTGCTAAGCACTAAACTTGCAAGTGTTAGCTTACACAGTTAATGGTGGATTGCACTTAGATAGTGCTAGCTTGCTAATAATAGCTTGCCTTGGTTGGTGCAGTGGTTGAAGTTTTCTTCTTCTTCTTCTTGGTAGAACTCCTCCTCCTCGAAGGCTTGGTCGGTACTATCATCTATAAATACATAGGGAGTGCACAATCACCAAACAATACTTAACTAGGCTAAGTAGCATTCTAAGACACACATTTGATGATCAATTATCATCACAAGTATCACAAGTTTAATTCCAAAGTTTCATTCTTTTTATTTTAGAAAGTAATTTCTACTCATTGAAAAATTAACTAAGATTTAATATTCACCACTTAAGATATGGGATCAGGTGGACACATGTCATCACCACACATCTTAACACATGGTAATGAGAATTAAAGGTTGGATCAATATTACTTTGGTTTAAGTTCATTATTTAATGATTGAAAGTGACTAGAAATGCCTATAGAGCATTATTTTGGTACTAGTACAAAGTCACTACATGTAAACCTTAATATTATTACATATTTAGATAGATATTATGAAATGTCATTTTTGAGAGTTGGAATCAACTCAAAAGCTAACTTGGTTGATTTTATAAAAATGTTGCAAGTTGCAAATGCTTCTGTCTTCTTATTTTTATTAGGAACGATCTATAACTCTAATTGAATTAAATCCAACGGGCTTGGAAAAATCATCTTAATACCTTTCAGGAAAAAATTGTTTCATGCAATTTGGATTTTTCAAAGTCCCAGAATTGAATTTTAAAATAGTGGACAGAAACTAGATTTAACTAAAAAGAAAATCCAGATTTCAACGGTTGGGCTAGCGCGGGAAAAGACTTGGGCCGGCCTAGTGGCGCTCCGCGGCGCGGGGCTCAGCTGACAGGGGGGTCCCGCTTGTCAGCGGCACTTAACACGCGAAACGGTACGCGCGCTGTGGGTCGTAGGATTAGAAGGGGAATCTATGGCTGAGGGTCGTCGTCGACGACAAATAGGTCGCCGGTGAGCTCAAACCCTAGCGGCTTGGTGGGGGTCCACTGGGGACGTACCAGGGCTCCAGCAGGGTCGGCGAGGCGAGCAAACGATGTGGAAGACGACGGCGAGGCGAGGCGCAGTTGCGGCGGAACTTGGGGTGGTCGCAATCAGCGGCGCCCTTCTCCTCTTGCTGCGGCTCCTCCGGCTCCAATTCCGGCAAGGCAGAGCTCGCCTTGCTCCGCCTAGAGGAGGGTGAGGTTCAGAGAGGTGAGGTGAGTGGAATGGTGTGGAGAGAAGAGGCTGGGGAGGGCCCCTTTTATAGGCCCGACGGTGAGACCGAGCGGGATGGGCAGGCGACGGTGGCGACATGGCTATGGCGGGGTAGAGGCATGGCTACGGGTGGCGATCGACGTGCGGTTCCCTGGCGGTGCTCTAGGCATTGAATGCGGTCGTAGGGGCGGTGGCATGCGGTCTGGGCGAGGTGGCGCTCTAAGCGGCAGAGGCGGCGGTGTCGACGACGAGCGGTGGCTGTGAGGCATTGGGTGGCCAACGGGGGTGTCTGGGATGTTCTCTAGGTCATGGCATAGTGGCGGGCACGGGCTACGGCCAAGGGGCGGTCTGTGCGAGCGGGGACAGAGAGCGCTCTGGGGGCGTCACCGGCATGGTGCGGTGGCACTGGGCGCGGGCTTTCCTCGGTGGTCCACGACAAGGATTGGCTCGGGCAGGGGACAACGAGGGGTGGTGAGGTGTGGGATACCTCCTAGACATGGAGAGAGAGGCGGGAGACGGCTGCTGCGGCGAGTGCACGGTCGATCGGCGAGAGGGTGCTCGACATGGCATGGCAGTGCAGCTAGGGGGTAGGGGAGTGGGTTTAAATGGCTTTGCTAGATCATTGAGAGACAAAGGGAGTAAAGAGGGGCCAAACGGGAGACAAGTTTGGCCAGAATACTGTTTGAAATAGTGAAATGTGTTTTGTTTGAAATCTGTCTGCCAAGTGTTTGATGAAATGGCCGCAAGAGAAAAGGTTTTGAATTTTGGTTTATAATTTTTTGAGTGATCTCCACTAGTGCTAGGTAGTCCCTGGTTGAAACTGTTTTGAAAGTGGAGCTCAAAAAGAAGGGTTTTAAAATAGGGGTGATCTATGCATATGCATTAGATTCAAATTTCAAATGTCATTTAAAACAAGTTAAAGAATGTTTTGAGAAGATCAAAAGGTGGGCCTTGGTACCTCATTATGTGTACTAGCAAGGGGTATAAAGATCAAGAATTTTTTCTGTTAAGAAATGAGTGCCAGGAACACTCAAAGTAGTGTAGTGGATTAAAATGGCCAAAATGACCATTCCTCCTTTTTAATTCTTTTTGATTGGATTTTCTTTAGGAAAAGTTTGGGAAAGATGTAGATGATGTTTAAATGACCTAAGAAACATTTTACAAGCATTGGATCACTAAATCATGGCAATTCAAACAACTCCTATTTTAAATGCACACATATATGAATGCTTTCATTTTAAATATGGAAAAGTTTTTGTTAACCCCATTTTTGGTTGATTTGATCTTGATAAGCTTGTATTGAAGTTTTGAGATGTTACAAGACGTCACCTTAATCTTCTGAAGTCGAACCTCTGAAAGTCTGGCCAAGTAAATAGCGAGGGACAATGCCATGAGTACTTTTGAATGTACTCGCAAACCACCAGGATAAATGAAAAAAGGAAATGCATGTCTGGCCGTGGCGAGATAGCTCTATCTGAGGTTGTTTTTGAAAAGCCTAGACTACCTCTTGTAGTTATGGCATCTCCATATCTTTGTAAAAAAAGAGTTTTGAAACATGCCTCCATTTTATAATTCAAGACATCTCCATATCTTTGTTGAAAAAGAGTTTTGAAAACACTTTTGGAGTAAAAACTGTTTTTAAACCTCTTCGACCACCTCGGGTCAAAGCTAAGCTTTCGAACTCGGGTTCCCCCGGAACCTTCATCATTTCATCCTTTCTTTCCAAACAAACACCGTTTGGGTACTCCTGGCCAACACCTTTCTAACCGTCCCTGACCATGGACACGGGTATACGAATAGATTATACTCTGCAGAGTTTGTGCACTTTCCCCACAAGAATCAATACATCCACCAGGATACAACCATAGCCCACTACCACTGTAGATGGGCGTCCGGATAATCAAACCTAACCTTTCGCTTGTCGACCCTAGCAAAGGCTGCTTTTCCTTTTGGGTTGGTTCCCCCCAGCAACGAGTATGTGGCTCCCTGCCATAGTCCTTCCTTATGTACACGCGCATACCCAAGCCGCAACTTGGCGTATACCTTAATTTGGTGACTCCACTTCCTTCCGTACCGCCTAAGTCATACCGTCCACGGGAGACCAAATTATTGCACCAGCACTCCTGCCAGAACAGGCTCACTCTTGCCGAAGCAAGCAACAGGCTTTAGATCTGTAAATCTGTTAGCGCCTGCTCGGAATTCTAGGGATCTCTCCCTATAAGCATGGTACAAGCTGCCTTGGCTAATGTAGACATACTACGAGCTAAGCCCTAGCACCTGGGGTAATGTGGTTGCACTGATAGAATTGTTCTAGTAAAGGCGTAGAACATCCCTTCGCTTTCTCCTTTCACATCATCACCATCTCTTTCGTTAAAACGTCCGCTTGGAATGATGCCTCTTCCCAAAACAATTCATTTTATCAAGCCGTGGTTTTCAACGAGGTAGGATGCTAACCATCATACTCTTGGTCTAAAGGGACAAAATGGTAGGTACAACAGGGTTGTGCCATGAGGGACACAAAGTCATAACTTGGAGGAGCCAAGTTATTAGCGCAGTAGTTACAAAACAAAACATGCAGGTAAATAATGCAATTTATAAAGAGGATACAAAATAGGTAAAAGAGAGTAGGACAAGTATCAGAGTTAAGGAATGGTGGCTTGCATGTGATCAGCAATAAGTCCCAGGACTTCTTTAGATAACCAAGAATACCCAATAAATAATAAGAAATCCCTTCCTTCTGGTCATCTAACACTCTCACTATCGTCGGCATCGAGTATACATGGAAATAGACAGTACCACAATCAATACAAGGCATACACGCATCAAGCCATACATCAAACAAACATATTGAATACTACTTAACTTAGTAGGTTTAGGAGGAGTGGGATACTAGGAGATGGAAATTACTAGATTGCCACTATAGTGTTTTTCTCTGGGAGGATAGATGTCTAGGATAAATACCATGAACTTGGAGTGGGGTTCTGAGGTTTGTAGGATACAATGTGCAGCACTGATATCCTCAGATAGGTCTTGACAAGACAAAACCAACACATGTGGTTTCACTTGATTATCAATTACCTAGATTTAAATATGCTTTTTATAGTGGAAAAAGCTCTAGTTTGAGGAAATAATTCACCAGAAGAGTTCTGGAGCTCCAAAAATTATTTCCTAAGGTTGTTAGGTAGAGTTTGATCTACTGAACCACATTGAGTTGCAATCAAGTATAAACAATTACCAGAATGCCCTTAATAAATCATCAAAGGTTGTTATGTATGGTTTTTATCTTTTTCACCTGATTAATTCTATAGAAGCTAATGATTTGGTTATAAGGGCATGTGGTAGGTATTTAGAATACCTTTCTGTAGGAATTGGATTAACCCATTTTGGAGTTGTCAAACTCCTGGAGTGATTTATTTAGTAAAAAATACCACTCATAGAAGTACTTAAATCACTAGAATTCAACCAAAGCTCAATAAAGTCTGGGCTTCTGGGATTTGATAGAGGTTGATACTATGATGCACTAGGAGGTGGAATCAGGTCAATACCACTTTTTTTGACCTAGAGAATTCACCCAAGCCAGAAAGTTTCTATTTTTGTTATTTTTGTTAAAGACACACTTCTGTTCACCTTGGCATAAGACCCATGCTAGATGATAGGTATTTCAAATACCTTCCAGTAGAGCTTTGTTTCATCTCAAATGGGTAAGGCTAGCTCACAGAGGAATTTATTTAGTGTAAAAGATACATTTTAGTGGATTAATTGCTAATAAATAATAAAGATTATTTTGGCAAGGGACTAGTTCTTTATGTTTCACAAAACATGAGGAAACCCATAGATATTTGGATCTGGACAAAATATTGTGATTTCCATTTTTTTGGATTTAATCCTAATAGGAAGTTCTCTGGAATTAATAGATCAGATAAAAAGAAAAAGAAAAAGGATGAAGTGGGCCAGATCTAGAGGGAAGGTGGGCCGCAGAGGGGAAATCGGCCCAGCGGCGAGGCACGCGGGATCCATGGATTGAACCTGCTAGGCGGGGCCCGATGGTCAGTGGGAGGGGGCGGTCCAGGGGTATCGGCCAGATCTGGCCGTTGGTTTAAGTCGCGATGGAAGGCGCGTGGTCATCGTATACGGGAAACAGAGCAGCCGGCAGCGGAACCCTAGGGGACGGCGGAGCTTGCTAGGGAAGCTTACATGGGGCTCGGGGGAGGTCGGGGAGGGTGCAGGAGGACGCGGTGGTCGACGATGAGCAGATCGAGGGTCGGCACGGTCGGGTTCATGCCTGGGAAGGAGCTCGCACGATGATGGCTGAGAGCTACCTCGTCGGAGCTCACTGGCAACGATGGAGGAGACGGTCCTGGACAAAAGGAAGACTAGGGTTAGATGCAGGGGAGGTAGGGGAACTCGTGGTCCAACATGCAGAGGAAGGGGAGCAGAGATGAGAGCTCCTAGCTCGATTTCTTGAAGAGGCCGAGAGCTCCTCCTTCTTATTCTTTCGGGCAACACAGAGTAGGGGAGGAAGAGGTGGCCTCTGGTCTTTATACCAAGGAGGAGAGGTAGATGGTGTAAATGTCCACTTTGGACATGGGAAGGGTAGAGCTAGCCCGGGATTGGCCTAGGGAACGGTGGGGAGGGGTAAGAATGGGTTTTGGTCGGGCTAGATCTCAGAGAGGGAGGGAGTGGTAGTTATTGCAATTTATCTCATAAGCTTGTCTCTTTCTCTCTCCACTTCACACTTCCAAGCACACGGGACAAGGGAATTGCTACAGTAGCTTAGCTACAGTGCTAACAACCACGGGAGGGATGAATGCTGTGATGCATTGCTTTGCAATATTGGTGGGGGTTTGATCTTGTTTTGACTCAATATTAGTTAGATTTGCTAAATTGAGTAATTAGGTGGTTGTGAAGGAAGTTCAAAAACTTGCATTGGACCAGAGGAGAAAATGGTACTAGGAGATAGATGAGGTGAAGGTAGACTCCTAGGATTTAATTGAGATTTTTATAAGGGGTTTTAGCATTTATAAATCCAGTTATTCAAAAAGGACATACGTAGTTTCTAGAAGATCATTTGATAAATTTACATTGGACAAGGGTGGATTTTGATTGGGGATGGTCCCAAAGGTGAATACACATTGAGGGGAATTTTCCCAAGATTTGTTGAGGCATAGAAGTATTTAAGATAATTATTATTCCAATTCAGCCATTTAGGAAAATGGGCAAAAAGAAATAATAAAGCTTCTCGAAAATATTTATTTTTGAGATGGGAAGATAGGGTATGATATATGGAACTCACTTGAGCCAAAAGTTGGAGAAGTGTTTTGGCAAAAACCAAACTTTCCTTTATGAAAGAAGTTTTGGAGGTTTTTGTCTAATAAGGAGAATCAATAGATTTGGGGCCATGATAATTATGGGGAATACTTAGGAAGTGTTTGTGATCAAGGTAGATGATGTAGACAAGATGTAGCAAACATTGGAAACTTTGGGAATTGGAAATCCAACTTGAATAAGATGGAAAGCAAGGAATGGAGGATCTAGGGAGATGCTATTTTTATACCACCAAGAGTTGGTTAGATCTTGGAGCTCAGAACTCACCTTGGGTCAAGGGATAGATGGATAGGTAGACCAAGTCCTATATTTGAACATGGCAGAAAGATTTTCAATTAATTGCATTTGAGGTGATCTAGAAATGGTGGCAAACCTTGTTGGAAATATGGCTGCCATACCAAAAGAGTCATGATGCCTTATAATTGAAGTGGATTTTGGTAGTCCTATATGAGTACGACACAACCATGCATAGAGTTGGTCCATAGAAGGTTTATCAGGGTGTGAGCTTCTGTTAAAGTAGGCATGATGACTAGATTTGCAGGGAAAGTTATTTTCTTGCCTGCAAAACCATCAAGAACAAGTGGGTTGGAGGATGATCTAACCAAGGGAAATTGTGGGACTTGGTAGTCCTTAGGATGGTTAACATGATGGTTCAAGTGCATTTCCAAAAATGCACATTGGTTGGGAAAGGGAGGCATTCAAAAAGGTGTTGTTGCAACGGTTTCCAGACTTAGTCAAATTTGGCAGTTTTGAGAATTTTGACTAGAGTATGAGAGGGAATGTTTTTGGAGGGGTTGCAAGGTACCAAAGCATCGTCAAGTGGATGATTTTGAAGTGTAGATTTAGTAGAAGGGATCCATGCTTGATATTGTTCTTCATGGACATGGAAACTTCTAGAATGGAAATCTTTAGAATTGATCTGGTTAAGGGTTTTACGTGATCACCTAGTAGGCTAGTGATCAAAACCAGATTTGTATTCTTGCTTAGGGGTTGATGATTTGGAAACATATTTATCCTAGTGATGAGCTCCTAGAGTAGCTCATACTACTTCCTAAGCAACAAGTTAAACAACAGATCAAGGCAACTCAGCTTATAAACTAAGCAAATCCACTACTGGGGTTACCATCAAGCTTAGCTTGAGGTGAGGTTGGGGCATTTTGAAGAGGTTGGAGTTTGAATGAGATGAGAGTCCTTGGTATCTCTACCAAGATTAGAATTCAAATTCCTTGAAAAGAGGTTTTGGGAAAACTAGATATAAGATTAGTTGAGGGTTCTGTCTTGAAAACATAGGAGGTTCTATTATATATCTTTCCATAGTTTTATCAATAGAAGCTACTAAAATAGTTTTGGGTTGTATAAGCATCTTGGCTCATGTTTTGAAATGCCAGAACATTTGAGATTATGTAAACTGATCCAGGATAGTTTTGGTTAATAGCTTTTGTCAACTGATGGTGAGGTAAGGAGTAGCATATGGTATACACTTATATGCACAAGCACAAACAAACATCAAGCAAACACTGCACCAAAGAATCAAGAAAAAGTTTTGTTCCCCCTGATTTTTGCGTTTTGGACAACTAATCAGGGTTGCTGAAATTGGAAGTTAGAGACCTTTCCCACTTAAAAGAATCTCATCCCGAGATTCGGAAGATTAAGGGTTAGGGGATTTGTGTCGGGTGTATACTAGATGTCTTACGCCTACTATCTTATGGACTCCGCCTTTGAAAGTGGCTACTCTGCCGATGAAGTTGAGCTTCAGTCTTCTGGGATGCACGGAGTGTTGAGCAGGATCTAGTTCCTGTTAATAGGGATGACCTTCCTTTCCTTCCGGATTCTATATCTCGAGGGCTTAGACCGCGCAGACTATCTCGAGGCTGAACTTCACGTAGTACTCGTTAGAGGATAGAATCTACAGTTGGGAGTACCTCTGTCTAAGGATTCACAACTCTTCCTTAGGGTCGTAGCGTATCCTATTTACGATTTTAGGGTCGAGACTCCTGAGGTTGCTCCTAGCAGAGGGTTATTCTATTTTGTGGGAAAGACGCAGTCTCTCCCCCTTAGGATCAGACTAGGGTAGATCGGAGAGTTACAAGTCAGGGACTTACTTATGAGGGTGACAAAGGATAGTTATTAAGATAGCGGACATCAACCTAAGAGAGGGTAGCATCATAGGTGTCGTTTCAGGGGGGATATGGACTAGGTTTACACCAGCTGCACTTGGCGACGTTCAGGGAGTCCTAAAGTGAGTTAAGGAGCTTCTCTCTATCTTTACTTCTACGGGGTGTTGCCGCCTGTCGATGCACGGGAAATCTTCAGTCTTGAGTCGCAGGGCTGCGAGAGGTAGGGTGGCCGTCTTTTTGAAGATAAGGGCCCTGGGTGCCTTCAGGCTTCACTTTCGCGGAGGTCTTGATGGGTTTACTCTGTGGGCATTCTCGACTGAAGTGACCGGGCTGATCACACGAGAAACAGGTACCTTTCTTTCGGCATAACCGAAATGACGACTCTCCTATGCAGACACCTTGTAGTTGACACGCCTCGCCAATGGGGAGATATATTGGACAATTGACAGGGACATGGTCTTGGCCTTCACAGAGGAAACAAGTGACAAACCGAGTCGGACAAACTTTGGACGAGTGGGGTTTTCCGCAGTTTGGGCAGTGGCTGGAGCATCTGCTGGCTTGGTGCCTTTCATCTCCGCAGCGGCTGCATGCTTTCATCGAGCTTCCAGTCTTCATGGCCATCTTGGGGGGTTCCTATTGGTGGCAGACGTTCCGGGTTGGTTCTGATGCAACTTCTTGGGTAAAACACGCAAGAGGGACAAAATCAAGCAAGCATAGCAATCCAAGAAGGTTATTAAATAACTAACCAATCTACACTTGAGGGTGTCAACAGTACTTAAGCATTACAAAATGCGTTCAGGGACGATACATGACTCTACCCTATTGCTAAACGGCCGAGTACTGTAATGCGGGTGATTACTCGGAGGGTGCATTAGCGGAGTCGTGGCTGGCTTCTGTCAGATCAGCGGAGGGTTCCTGCACCTCCTTCATGGGCTTCAACCTACAGAGGTATTGGCTGGCGGTGGTGCATTTCCTGCTTCTTTTGGGGGCGGCTTCCCTCGATGTTCCTTCAATGGCGGCGGTTCGGGTTTGATTCCTTTGCAGGGCTTCCAGAGCTTCCTTACGAGTGAGAATGGCTTTTAGGCGACGGAGCTCCATCTGGGAGTGGCGGTATTCATCAACGACTGTTGTTAACACCTCATTGCTAGAGTAGCTGAATCGGGTCTGAAAAGAGAGAGCAGGGTATGCCAGGCTGGGGTCTTGAGATCCTCCGGTGCAGTCGACATTTCCCTTCATGGGGAGGTAGAAGGTTGTGGGCTTTCTGATCTCTGGGAGGGAGCTACAGATGCGCATCAAAGCTTCTCTGGCTACCAAGTCAACAATAAGTACGGGACTGGGCATCCAAGGTCCTATGGAATAGAAAGGGCTTCCATTGGTTCATGGCTTAGCTAGTATGACAACCTGTCTACATAATCTCCTGATTCCAATCCCTTGTGGAGGGTGTAGTTAGGTTTGTGCTGGTAACCGCAAAGTTGCAGAGAGTCCCATAGGAGTCAGGGAAATCCAATCTTTAGCCACTCTTCATCAATAGGTTCCATCTACAAAAGGGTTTAGGGCCAGGTTGAGTTAGTGACAAGTGTGCAAGAATTTAAGATTAGAAAATCATATTAATCTAGGTATTTTTCAGAACAGAGGGGGAAAAGACATAAGCACTTTTGCAAATAATCATCTCTTCTCCCTTGTCTTTTAGAAAATAGGTTTTTCATTTCCTGTCTAACGTCCATGCTAACCAAGGTCTCCTACAGTCAGGATGGCTCTGGTACCAACTCCGTGGGGCTCCCCGGATTAACCATCCGAGAGATCCCTGTTATGCATATATCCACGTTCCCATGATCAGTGAGCCGTGGAACATAACCGACAAGTATCATTACATCATCCGAAACATAATGAATTACAAGACTTACATAAGTGCCATTATGGCTACACCATCCTTAGCAGCGGAGCATCATCACGTGTAGAGCCCAACAGTGCCTCACCTGCAGGCAACTGACTAGGAAGACGGCCTAGCTCGCTGGACGTCACCTTAATATTTGAAGTCGAACCTCTAAAGAATAGCCAGGGACAATGCCATGAGTACTTTTGAATGTACACGCAAACCACCAGGATAAATGAAGTAAGGAAATGCATCTCTGGCTGTGGCGAGATAGCTCTATCCGGGGTTGTTTTTGAAAAGCCTAGACTACCTCTTGTAGTTAAGGCATCTCCATATCTTTGTAAAAAAAAGAGTTTTGCAATATGCCTATGTTTTATAATTCAAGACATCTCCATATCTTTGTTGAAAAAGAGTTTTGAAAATAGTTTTGGAGTAAAAACCCTTTTTAAACCTCTTCGACCACCTCGGGTCAAAGCCAAGCTTTCGAACTCGGGTTCCCCCGGAACCTTCATCCTTTCCTCCTTTCTTTCCAAACAAACACCATTTGGGTACTCCTAGCCAACACCTTTCCAACCGTCCCTGACCGTGGACATGACTATTCGAATAGATTATACTCTGCAGAGTTTGCGCACTTTCCCCACAAGAATCAATACATCCGCAGGGATACAACCACGGCCCACTACCACTATAGATGGGGGTCCGGATAATCAAACCTAACCTTTCGCTTGTCGACCCTAGCAAAGGCTGCTTTTCCTTTTAGGTTTGTTCTCCCCGGCAACGAGTATGTGGCTCAGAGCTATAGTCCTGCCTTCCGTACACGCGCATACCCAAGCCGCAACTTGGCATATACCTTAATCTGGTGACTCCACTTCCTTTTGTGCCGCCTAAGTTATACCGTCCGCGGGAGACCCAACTGTTGCACCGGCACTCCAGCCAGGACAGGCCCACTCTCGTCGAAGCAAGGAATGGGCTTCAGATCTGTAAATCTGTTAGCGCCTTCCTGGAATTCTAGGGATCTCTCCCTACAAGCATGGTACAAGCTGCCTCAGCTAATGATGACAAACTACGATCTAAGCCCCAGCACCTGGGGTAATGTGGTTGCACTAATAGAATTGTTCTGGTAAAGGCGTAGAACATCCCTTCACTTTCTCCTTTCTCATCATCACCATCTCTTTTGTTAAAACGTCCGCTTGGAACGATGCCTCTTCCCAACGGTTTCACAAAGCAGTTTTGAAACCTTTGAAGTGGGATAAATCCCAAAACAGTTCATTTTCTCAAGCCGGGGTTTTCAACGAGGTAGGATGCTAACCATCGTACTCTCGGTCTACAGGGACAACATGGTAGGTACAACAGGGTGGTGCCGCGAGGGACACAAAGTCATAACTTGGAGGAGCCAAGCTATTAGCGCAGTATTTATCAAACAAAACATGCAGGTAAATAATGCAATTTATAAAGAGGATACAAAACAGGTAAAAGAGAGTAGGACAAGTATCAGAGTTCAGGAATGGTGGCTTGCCTGTGAACAGCAATAAGTCCCTGGACTTCTTTAGATAACCAAGAATACCAAACAAATAATAAGAAATCCCTTCCTTCTGGTCGTCAAACACTCTCACTATCGTCGTCATCGAGTATACATGCAAATAGACAATACCAGAATCAATACAAGGCATACGTGCATCAAGACATACAACAAAAAAACATACTGAATACTACTTACGATAGTAGGTTTAAGAGGAGTGGGATACTAGGAGTTGGAAATTACTAGATTGCCACTGTAGTGTTTTTCTCTTGGAAGATAGATGTCTAGGATAAATACCATGAACTTGGTGTGGGGTTCTAAGGTCTGTAGGATACCAATGTGTAGCACTGATATCCTCATATAGGTCTTGACAAGACAAAACCAGCACAAGTGGTTTCACTTGATTATGAATTACCTAGATTTAAATATGCTTTTTATAGTGGAAAAAGCTATAGTTTGAGGAAATAATTGGTTTTTTCTCTTTTTCACCAGATTAATTCGATAGAAGCTAATGAGTTGGTTTCAATGGAATGTGGTAGGTATTTAGAATACCTTTCTGTAGGAATTGGATTCAACCATTTTGTAGTTGTCAAACTCCTGGAGTGATTTATTTAGTGAAAAATACCACTCACAAAAGTATTTAAATCACTAGAATATAACCAATGCTCAATAAAATCTGGGCTTCTGGGATTTGATAGAGGTTGATACTATGATGCACTAGGAGGTGGAATCAGGTCAATACCACATTTGGTTTGACCTAGAGAATTCACCCAAGGCAGAAAGTTGCTATTTTTATTATTTTTGTTAAAGACACACTTTTGTTCACCTTTGCATAAGACTCATGCTAGATGATAGGTATTTCAAATACCTTCCAGTAGAGCTTTGTTTCATCTCAAATGGGTAAGGCTAGCTCACAAAGGAATTTATTTAGTGTAAAAGATACATTTTAGTGGATTAATTGCCAATAAATAATAAAGATTATTTTTGGCAAGGGACCAGTTCTTTATGTTTCACAAAAGATGAGGAAACCCATAGAAATTTTGATCTAGACATATATTGTGATTTCCATTTTTGTTTGGATTTAATCCTAATAGGAAGTTCTCTAGAATTAATAGACCAGATAAAAAGAAAAAGAAAAAGGATGAAGTGGGCTGGATCTAGAGGGAAGGTGGGCCGCAGAGGGGAAATCGTCCCAGCGGTGGGCGGCGTGGCGCGCGGGATACGCGGATTGAACCTGTCGGGCGAGGCTCGGCGGTCAGTGGGAGGGGGCGGTCCAGTGGGTATCGGCCAGATCTGGCCGTCGGTTTAAGTCGCGATGGACGGCGCGCGGTCGTCGTCTACGGGAAACAGAGAACCCGACGGCGGAACCCTAGGGGACGGCGGAGCTCGCCGAGGAAGCTTACCAGGCTCTTGGGGGAGGTCGAGGAGGGTGCAGGAGGACGCGGTTTTCGACAGCGAGCAGATCTAGGGGCAACATGGTCGGGTTCACGCTTGGGAAGGAGCTCGCGTGACGGCGGCCGAAAGCTACCTCGTCGGAGCTCACTGGCAACGACGGAGGAGACGATCCTGGACAGAAGGAAGACCAGGGTTAGATGCAGGGGAGGTAGGGGAACTCGAGATCCAACATGCAGAGGAAGGGGAGCAGAGATGAGAGCTCCTAGCTCGATTTCTTGAAGAGGCCGAGAGCTCCTCCTTCTTCTTCTTTCGGGCAGCATAGAGTAGGGGAGGAAGAGGGAGTGCTAGGGGAGGTAAGTGGAGGTGGGAAGAAGCAAATGAGAGGTAGGGGGCTTGCTAGGGTGGCCTCTGTCCTTTATACCAAGGAGGATAGGTAGATGGTGTAAATGTCCACTTTGGACATGGGGGAGGGGTAGAGCTGGCCAGGGATTGGCCTAGGGAACAGTGAGGAGGGGTAAGAATGTGTTTTGGTTGGGCTGGATCTCAGAGAGGGAGGGAGTGGCAGTTGTTGCAATTTATCTCATAAGCTTGTCTCTTTCTCTCTCTACTTAACACTTCCAAGAACACGGGACAAGGGAATTGCTACAGTAGCTTAGCTATAGTGCTGGTCGACCAAGGGAGGGATGAATGTTGTGATGCGTTGCTTTGAAAGATTGGTGGGGGTTTGATCTTGTTTTGACTCAATATTAGTTAGATTTGCTAAATTGAGTAATTAGGTGGTTGTGAAGGAAGTTCAAAAACTTTCATTAGACCAGAGGAGAAAATGTTACTAGGAGACAGATGAGGTTAAGGTAGACTCCTAGGATTTAATTGAGATTTTTATAAGGGGTTTTAGCCTTTATAAATCCAATTATTCAAAAAGGACATAAGTAGTTTCAAGAAGATCATTTGATAAATTTACATTGGAGAAGGGTGGATTTTGATTGGGGATGGTCCCAAAAGTAAATACACATTTAGGGGAATTTTCCCCAAGATTTGTTGAGGCATAGAAGTAATTAAGATAATTATTATTCCAATTCAGCCATTTAAGAAAATGGGCAAAAAGAAATAATAAAGCTTCTCAAAAACATTTATTTTTGAGATGGGAATATAGGGTACAATATATGGAACTCACTTGAGCCATAAGTGTTTTGGAAAAAACCAAACTTTCCTTTATGGAAGAAGTTTTGGAGGTTTTTTGTCTAATAAGCAGAATCAATAGATTTGGGGCCATGATAATTATGGGGAATACTTGAGAAATCTTGATGACCAAGGTAGGTGATGTAGACAAGGTGTAGCAAACATTGGAAACCTTGGGAATTGGAAATCCAACTTGAATAAGATGGAAAGCAAGGAATGGAGGATCTAGGGACATGTTATTTTTATACCACCAAGAGCTGGTTAGATCTTGGAGCTCAGAACTCACCTTGGGGCAAGGGATAGATGGATAGGTAGACCAAGTCCTATATATCAACATGGAAGAAAGATTTTGAATTAATTACATTTTGAATTAATTACATTTGAGCTGCCATACCAAAAGAGTCATGATGCCTTATAAACTAGGTCGGTTTAATAAGGTCAAGGATCCAGTTGAAGTAAGTGAAGTGGATTTTCGTAGTCCTATATGAGTAGAACACAAACATGCAGAGAGTTGGTCCATAGACGGTTGTATGAGGGTGTGAGCTTCTGTTAAAGTAGGCATGATGACTAGATTTGCAGGGAAAGTTATTTTCTTGCCTGCAAAACCATCAAGAACAAGTAGGTTGGAGGATGATCTATGTAACATCTCAAAACTTCAATCCAAGCTTATGAAGATCAAATCAACCAAAAATGGGGTTAACAAAAACTTTTCCATATTTAAAATGAAAGTATTCATATGTGTGCATTTCAAATAGGAGTTGTTTGAATTTCCATGATTTAGTGATCCAATGCTTGTAAAATGTTTCTTAGGTGATTTAAACATCATCTACATCTTTCCCAAACTTTTCCTAAAGAAAATCAAATAAAAAAGAATTAAAAAGGAGGAATGGTCATTTTGGCCATTTTAATCCACTACACTACTTTGAGTGTTCCTAGCACTCATTTCTTAACAGAAACAATTCTTGATCTTCGTACCCCTTGCAAGTACACATAATGAGGTACCAAGTCCCACCTTTTGATCTGCTAAAAACATTCTTTAACTTATTTTAAATCACATTTTAAATTTGAATCTAATGCATATGCATAGATCACCCCTATTTCAAAACCCATATTTTTGAGCTCCACTTTCAAAACCCTTGCAACCAGGGACTACCCAGCACTACTGGAGATCACTCAAAAAATTTGAAACCAAAATTCAAAACTTTTTCTCTTGCGGCCATTTCATCAAACACTTGGCAGACATATTTCAAACCAAACACATTTCACTATTTCAAACAGTATTCTGGCCAAACTTGTCTCCCATTTGGCCCCTCTTTACCCCCTTTGTCTCTCAATGATCTAAAAGCCATTTAAACACTCTCCCCTACCCCCTAGCTTCACTGCTATGCCATGCCGAGCACCCTCTCGCCGGCCGACCGTGCACTCGCCACAACCGCCCTCTCCCGCCTCTCTCTCCATGTCTAGGAGGCATCCCACACCTCACCGCCCCTCGCTGTCCCCTGCCCAAGACAAGTCTTGCCGTGGACCACCGAGGAAAGCCCGCGCCTAGTGCCACCGCACCATGCCGGTGCTGCCCCTAGAGCGCTCTCTGTCCCCGCTCGCACAGACCGCCCCTTGGCCGCAGCCCGCGCCCGCCGCTCCGCCATGACCTGGAGAACACCCTAGACACCCCCGCTAGCCGCCCAACGCCTCACAGCCACCGCTCGCCGTGGACACCACCGCCTCTGCCGCTCAGAGCGCCACCTCGCCCAGACCGCATGCCACCGCCCCTACGGCCGCATTCATGCCTAGAGCACCGCCAGGGAACCGCACGTCGATCGCCGCCCGTAGCCATGCCTCTTACCCGCCATAGCCATGTCGCCACCGTCGCCTGCCCATCCCGCTCGGTCTCACCGTCGGGCCTATAAAAGGAGCCCTCCCCAGCCTCTTCTCTCCACACCATTCCACTCCCCTCACATCTCTGAACCTCACCCACCTCTAGCCAGAGCAAGGGGAGCTCTGCCTCGCCGGAATTGGAGCCAGAGCAGCAGCGGCAAGAGGAGAAGGGCGCCGCTGATTGCGACCACCCCAAGCTCCGCCGCAACTACGCCTCGTCTTGCCGTCGTCTTCCACATCGTTTGCCCGCCTCGCCCACGCCACTAGAACCCTGGTACGTCCCCAGCAGATCCCCACCAAGCCGCTAGGGTTCGAGCTCGCCGGCGACCTGTTCATCGTCGACGACGACCCTTAGCCGTAGATTCCCCTTCTAATCCTACGGCCCACAGCGCGCGTACCGTTTCGCATGTTAAGTGGCGCTGACAAGCGGGACCCCCCTGTCAGTTGAGCCCCATGCCGCAGAGCACCACTAGGCCGGCCAAAGTCTTTTCCGGCGCTAGCCCAACCATTCAAATCTGGATTTTTCTTTTTAGTTAAATCTAGTTTCTGTCCACTATTTTAAAATTTAGTTCTAGGAGTTTGAAAAATCCAAATTGCATGAAACAAATTTTTCCTGAAAGGTATTAAGATGATCTGTCCAAGCCCGTTCGATTTAATTCAATTAGAGTTATATATCTCTCCTAATAAAAATAAGAAGACAGAAGCATTTGCAACTTGCAACATTTTTATAAAATCAACCAAGTTAGCTTTTGAGTTTATTCCAACTCTCAAAAATCGATCTAAATATGAAATAATATTAAGGTTTATATGAAGTGACTTTGGACTAGTACCAAAATAATGCTCTATAGGCATTTCTAGTCACTTTAAATCATTAAATAATGAACTTAAACCAAAGTAATATTGATCCAACCTTTAATTCTCATTCCCATGTGTTAAGATATATGGTGATGACATGTGTCCACATGATCCCATATATTAAGTGGTGAATATTAAATCTTAGTTATTTTTTTAATGAGTAGAAATTACTTTTCTAAAATAAAAAGAATGAAACTATGGAATTAAACTTGTGATGCTTGTGATGATAATAGATCATCAAAGGTGTGTCTTAGAATGCTACTTAGCCTAGTTAAGTATTGTTTGGTGATTGTGCACTCCCTATGTATTTATAGACGATAGTACCGACCAAGCTTTCGAGGAGGAGGACTTCTACCAAGAAGAAGAAGAAAACTTCAACCACTTCACCAACCAGGGCAAGCCACCATTAACCGTGCAAGCTAACACTTGCAAGTTTAGTTCTTAGCAAGATAGGACCAAACTAGATGGTTTAGCAAAGATGCCTTAAGCATGCTTTGATCACACCATTTTGACTAGTAATACCCTAGGTCTTATTTACAAGCTTTACTCTCTTAGTTACCCAAGTTCTTTACTTAGTTTGAAGGTAGCATAAAAAGTATAAAACTTGACCTATTTAGAACCCTTTAGATGTCATTCTATGGCATGAGATTGAACCCATCTTTTCCACCTTAGTGAACACTCTTAACTTAGCAGTTTAGAGTAGATCAAAAACTTGATTCACTTTAGATGGGAACATTTGGTGAAAATGAATTATGAAAACCTTGGAATGATGAGTCATTCTATTGAGATGTTTTGACATGTGTTGAGAAACATAAATGGTTTATGATGGTGAAAATATTGAGGCATGAGCCTTAACCCTTTTATAAAACTGATGGTTGGATTCGGATGCGATACCATTCCAAATTTACCGTACAACCACACTACCTGAATTGGGTAAGGCTTAGCTGGAAATTTATATGCACTAGTATTAGTTCCCTCGTGGGAGAGGTTTGAGCTGAGGCTACCTCTCAATGTTGTCCATCTATGAAGTGCCCAAGATGACTGATGGTCATGGTTGGGAGGCCATGCTCATAGGAGAGGTGCTTATACTAGGGTGTGTAAAGGGAAGGTTATGTTTGATTATCTGCATACTAAGTATGATGATTCAGGGTTACCCCTGACAGATGTATCTAATCTTGTGGTGAAAGTGTACCACGTCTGCAGAGTGTCAAACTATTCGAATAGCCACGTCCGCGATTATGGACAGTTGGAATGGCCATACTGTTTCGTTGTCAGATGTTTTCCAAATACTTTGAAAAGAATGATGAATCTTGACTTGACCACAATAGGGTTGTGTAATGACAATACCTTCCCAACTTAAGTGATTCTAGGACTTTACTTTATCTTTCTTGGTTTCTGAACTCAGCTTAGGTTTCGAACTTAGCTTTATAGTTAAACTTAGAGTTAGCACTTTAACTTAGAACTTTATACTTGTTAGTGGTAGTTTGCGAGTACTTAAAGAGTACTCATGGCTTTTGTCCCTGGCTATTCTCATGGACAGACTATGAAGGAGACTATCAAGATGATGGCCAATAGGACGGCTATGATAACTAGGACCATCTGCCTTCGTCATCATTGCCTGTGTCCCTGAAGATGGACCCCACCGCTACGCTTATCTTTTATTTCTGCTGCTTGTTGTATTAAGACTGGATCATGGGATCCTTATTTGTGTAAGACCTTATGTATGGTTTGTAATGGATGATGTACTGTGATATCCAATCCGTTATGTCTCGCAAAAATGGTAATCCTGGGATTGCGAGGTATGGCATAACGGGCATCTGGGATTAAAAATCCGGGTGTTGACAAGTTGGTATCAAAGCCATCCTGACCATAGGAGACCCTAGTTAGAATGGACGTCAAATAAAAACTTAGTTTCAAAACCAAAGTAAGTATTTATGAAAAACTATCTCCTCTCTTACCCTTGTGGATTCTTTTTAAAAAATTCACGATACTCAAAATTCTTACATTTATACTTAAAAATTGACACACTTGATCACTTCACTAACTTCCTCATCCTTAATTCTTGTAGATGGAGACTCAGTTCAGCAAGTTTTACCATTTGGGAAACGGAGGTTAGCTGATCTTCGAGAGGGATCTGGATTCACTGTCAGAGTTACTAGGACGCTCGCACCCGGAGTTTCTTGGAGCTCAACTTCTAGGACCCCCAGGAGGAGACCTACAGTGGCTAGTCACCACAGATCTTAGAGGAAGCATTGAAGCACCAACTTATGGAAGAATTCAGTTCTCCGTGAGAGAGAACAACTGGCTAGATGGATTAGCCAGGGCAATGCATGAAGCTCTCGCACGTCTATGTGCCCTCAGCGTCAACAAGACCCAAGGAACCTGTTTTTCCCACTATGCAAGACGTGATTTCATGGGATTGCCAATGGAGATGCCAGGCCACCCCGATTTGAGGCGTCAAGTGGAGAACCTTGACTTCTTGCTTCACGACAGACAGCAGGAACTAGACAATGCCAGAGAGTTAGCCAACCAGAACCATGCCATTGTCGACCACAAGGCCGAGACTTTCGCACTGCTTGTCCAAGACCATCAGTCTCTTCGCCGCCAGTGTGCCAAGAAGGATCGCACCATCGCCCGTCTTCGCAAGAAGGTGGCCGACCTCGAGAAGACCGTCAAGGAGTAGGAAGCTCAGCTTGCCGCCAAGGAAGAAGAAGATGAGGGTGAAGACATCCAGGGAGACATGGATTCTTCGCAAGAAGGATACCATGGACTTCTACACTGATGATGAGGACTCCGACTTCATCGACGATGAGTAGATGCACTAGAGCACTATGGTAGCATAAGATGTATCGATCTCACTGTATCTTAGCTTTCACAATGGTTCTTCAAACCATCTGTTTCCCTTTGATTGTTGTGATGTGTTTTGTATCGTGTGCTTGCTTGCATGAATGAAAATGAAGTTAGTGAAAAACCTGAGTCTAACTCAAAGTTTTAGATTTGAAAACCCCAAAACCACCAACCTTAGAAATTTCCCTCTTACCCCTATATCTCAATCTTCAGATGACTCGTGCAAACCAAGGAGGGAGCAGCTCGTCGCAAGACCCAATGCTGCAGATCTTGCAGAATCTCATAGCGGACCGTGAAGCAAGCTGGGCAGAACGCCAAGCCAACTTAGCAACACTTCAACAGATCGCCCAAATGGCTCTCAACAACCAAGGGCATGGAAATCAGGATCACTAGGGATCCAAACTCAAAACTTTCAGAACACTAATCCCCCAATCTTCAACCAATCTGAAAACCCATTAGATGTTGATGACTGGTTACAGACCATGGAGAACAACTTAGAAGTTGCCCGAGTTGATGAAAATGAGAAAGTTCTCTTCGCCACCCACTATCTGGCAGGAGATGCAAGAGCTTGGTGGAATAGCATCCACAATATGAACCATGGTCAAGTGATGACATGGGAAGCATTCAAGGTCAAGTTCAGTCACACCCACGTGCCGCAAGGTCTAGTCAATAGAATGAGAGATGAGTTCTGCGAATTGAAGCAAGGAAGAATGAATGTGGTGGAGTACCGTGATAGATTCCTGTCACTTGCCAGATATGCACCTGATGAGATCAACACGGAGGCTAATAAGAAGGAGAGATTCTTGAACAGACTGCATGATGAGATGCAAACTGTCCTCGTCAACATCTGTTTCCAGGATCTCCAAGAGCTAGTTGACTTTGCCATTCAGATGGAAGGGAAGATTAACCAGGCAAACGACAACCGCAAGTGTCGTATGATGCAGCAGTCTGGATCCAATAGTCCCCAGAAGTACCGTCCCAACCCTTCACCAGGATATGCACCAAGGAACAACCGACCCCCAAATTCTCGCCCAAGCTACCCCAACCGTAGCGGAGGCAATGTGAAGTCCGGGGGAAACAATCACAACTCCGGCAATGCCAACAATTTCAACCGTGCACCTCCCAAGAACCACAACAACAATAGCAACACTGCACCCAGAACTGGTAGCAATGCTGTACCTGTCGCAGCCAAGGACAAGTCCCAGATCACTTGTTTCGAGTGTGGAGTGAAAGGTCACTACTCCAATGAGTGTCCCAAGAATACTGTAGCCAATGCCAATGTGAATGTCCCAGCTCAGCAGCAGCGTCGTGTTCAACCAGGAAGGAGATTTGCCCCAGGGAACCCTCACAACCGCAACGGCCGTCTCTTCCACATGAATGCAGAAGAAGCCCAGGAAACGCAAGATGTAGTGCTGGGTATGTTTTTTGTCAACTCAGTTTTAGCAAGAGTGTTGTTTGATTCGGGAGCATCGCATTCATTTGTCACCGAAGAATTTGCATGCACTAGTAAGATTCGTCCAACCAACCTGAAGCATGTCATGTTAGTTAAAATCCCCGGTTCAACAACCAAGGCTAGAAAAATTTGCAAAGCCGTACCTATCAGAATACATGGGATAAATTTTTATGCCAACCTAATTGTACTTGGAACCAAAGGATTGGAAGTAGTACTAGGTATGGACTGGATGTCAAGGCATAAAGGATAGATAGACTGTGCTAAGAAAGCCCTCACCATGACAAGTAGTTCTGGAGTCACAGTAGAGCATATCTCTGAAACCTTACCCCGACAATTCAAGTGCAACCAGAGTGTAGCCTTGCCCACCATAGACCAAGTCAGAGTAGTCTGTGAATACCCCGACGTATTGCCAGATGAATTGCCAGGTATGCCCCCGGATAGGGATATTGAGTTCATTATCGAACTAATCCCTGGAACCGGACCCATAGCCCAGAGACCCTATAGCATGAACCCCTCAGAGTTAGTGGAACTGAAGAAGCAATTGGATGCTATGCTAGCCAAAGGTTTGATTCAACCAAGTGCATCGCCATGGAGATCACCAGTGTTATTCGTCGACAAGAAAGATAGAGGCAACCGTCTGTGCACAGATTACAGAAAGTTGAATGATGTCACCATCAAGAACAAGTACCCCTTGCCAAAGATAGAGGATCGATTTGATCAGTTGACTCGAGCTCAGGTATTCTGAAAGATTGATCTTAGGACTGGTTATCACCAACTTAAGATTCGTGCAACGGATATTCCGAAGACTGCCTTTACTACTCGCTATGGTTTATACGAGTATACGGTTATGTCTTTTGGATTAACCAATGCTCCTGCTTATTTCATGAATCTCATGAATAAGATCTTTATGAACTTCCTAGATAAGTTTGTAGTTCTGTTTATCGACGACATCCTTATCTACTCCAAGTCCGAAGAAGAGCATGAGCAACATCTGAGAGTTATCCTAGAAACCTTGAGAGAGCATCAGTTATATGCCAAGTACAGCAAGTGTGAGTTTTGGCTAAAAGAAGTAGGATTCCTAGGACATATTGTGTCTGCCGGAGGAGTCTCTGTTGATCCCGCCAAGATCAAAGATGTCGAAGAATGGGAAGCCCCAACCACTCAAACCCAAGTCCGTGCATTTCTCAGATTAGCGGGATATTACCACAAGTTCGTAGAAGTATTCTCAAGCATGGCCTGACCAATGACCCAATTATTGAAGAAGGACAAGAAGTTTGAATGGACAGACAAATGTGAAGCCAGTTTCCAGGAGCTGAAGAGGAGATTGATATCAGCCCCAATTTTGGTCATGCCAGACATCAAGAAGCCCTTTGATGTGTATTGCGACGCATCCAAGATTGGTCTAGGATTTGTATTGATGCAAGAAGCCAAGGTCATCGCTTATCTGTCTTGACAACTGAAGCAGCATGAGCAAAACTATCCGACCCATGATCTTGAGCTAGCAGCTGTGGTTCTAACACTGAAGACATGGCGTCATTATTTGATGGGTAATCACTGTGAGATTTACTCAGATCATAAGAGCTTGAAGTATATCTTCACTCAGAAGGAGCTGAATATGAGGCAAAGAAGATGGATAGAGTTAATCAAGGATTATGACCTTGACATTCACTATCACCCTGGCAAAGCCAATGTGGTAGCAGATGCTCTTAGCAGATTGTCGTGTAGGCCTAACACCATGATCAAGGAGAAGCAACCAAGTTTGTATGAAGAGTTGGAGCAGTTTAGAACTGAATTAGTTAGAAAAGGATTCTTAGCTAGCATTGAACTTCAACCCACTTTGATTAGCCAAATAAAGGAAGACCGGAAGGGAAATGAAAGTATCGACAAAATCAAACGTCATATTGGTACCGAAAAAGTACCTGGATTTACTGAAGACGAAGAAGGATTACTGTAGTACAAAGGCCGTATCTGTGTTCCAGCAGATTCGGAGCTGAAGGAAGTTATCATGAAGGAAGCTCATGATACTCTTTATTCTATCCACCCTGGAGGAACAAAGATGTATCGGGATTTGAAAGAGCAATTTTGGTGGCACAAGATGAAGAGAGAGATCGGAAGCTACATCGCCAAATGTGACATCTGTCAAAGAGTCTAAGCAGAGCATCAGAGACCTGTAGGACTGTTGCAACCATTGCAGATTCCAGAATGGAAATGGGACCGTCGGAATGGACTTTATCACCGGTTTGCCTACGTCTAGTAGGGGAAATGACTCAATTTGGGTCATAGTTGATAGACTGTCCAAGGTAGCCCACTTTATACCTATCAAGACCACTTACCAGAGTGCAAAGTTAGCAGAGTTGTACATTGCTAGGATTGTTAGTCTGCATGGAACCCCCAAGACCATCGTATCAGATCGAGGAGCCCAGTTTACCTCGAGATTTTGGCAGAAAGTCCAAGAAGGATTAGGAAACAAGTTGAACTTCAGCACAACATATCACCCGCAAACAGATGGACAGACTGAGAGAGTCAACCAGATCCTAGAGGATATGCTTAGAGCTTGTGTGTTGGAATATGGATCAAAATGGGAAGACTGCCTGCCTTTCGCAGAATTCTCATATAACAATAGTTATCAAGCTAGTTTGCAGATGGCACCATTTGAATTCCTATATGGAAGAAAGTGTCATACCCCTTTGAATTGGTCGCAAGTAGGAGAGAGTCAGATCTTCGGACCCGACATCCTTCGGGAAGCGGAAGATAAAGTTCACAAAGTCCGTGAGCACCTCAAGACCGCCCAATCCAGACAAAAGAGTTATGCTGATAAGAGAAGGAGAGACCTGACTTTCAATGTCAAAGATTTTGTATATCTCAAGGTTTCACCTTGAAGGGACCTCAACGCTTTAGTCTAAAGGGAAAGTTAACCCCCAGATATATCGGGCCCTTCAAGATTCTAAACCGTCGAGGAGAAGTATCGTATCAACTGGAACTTCCTGAAGAGATGTCAGCCATCCACAATGTGTTCCATATCTCGTTACTTTGGAAATGTCTGGAAGTGCCCGAGAAGACTAAAGTTTTCAAGAATATCGATCACAAAGCTGTGGAAATCAACAATGACCTGACCTATCGAGAAGTACCCATCTGTATCCTAGAAGAAGCCTACAGAACCACCAGGACCAGGAGTATCAAGTTTCTCAAGATTCAGTGGAGCAACCATACCGAGTAAGAAGCTACTTGGGAGCGCGAAGATTACATTAGGACAAAGTTCCCATATCTCTTTAGTTCCTAGTTTTCTTTGTAAATCTCGGGATGAGATTTTGTTTAAGGGGGGAAGGTTTGTAACATCTCAAAACTTCAATCCAAGCTTATCAAGATCAAATTAACCAAAAATGGGGTTAACAAAAACTTTTCCATGTTTAAAATGAAAGCATTCATATATGTGTGCATTTAAAATAGGAGTTGTTTGAATTGCCATGATTTAGTGATCCAATGCTTGTAAAATGTTTCTTAGGTGATTTAAACATCATCTACATCTTTCCCAAACTTTTCCTAAAGAAAATCAAATCAAAAAGAATTAAAAAGGAGGAATGGTCATTTTGGCCATTTTAATCCACTACACTACTTTGAGTGTTCCTAGCACTCATTTCTTAACAGAAACAATTCTTGATCTTTGTACTCCTTGCTAGTACACATAATGAGGTACCAAGGCCCACCTTTTGATCTCCTAAAAACATTCTTTAACTTATTTTAAATGACATTTGAAATTTGAATCTAATGCATATGCATAGATCACCCCTATTTCAAAACCCACTTTTTGAGCTCCACTTTCAAAACCCTTGCAACCAGGGACTACCTAGCACTAGTGGAGATCACTCAAAAATTTTGAAACCAAAATTTAATTTTTTTCTCTTGCGGCCATTTCATCAAACACTTGGCAGACAGATTTCAAACCAAACACATTTCACTATTTCAAACAGTATTCTGGCCAAACATGTCTCCCATTTGGCCCCTGTTTACTCCCTTTGTCTCTCAATGATCTAGCAAAGCCATTTAAACCCTCTCACCTACCCCCTAGCTACACTGCCATGCCATGCCGAGCACCCTCTCGCCGGCCGACCGTGCACTCGCCACAGTAGCCCTCTCCCGCCTCTCTCTCCATGTCTAGGAGGTAGCCCACACCTCACTGCCCCTCGCTGTCAAGCCCTGTCATGGACCACCGAGGAAAGCCCGCGCCCAGTGCCACCGCACCATGCCGGTGCCGCCCCCAGAGCGCTCTCTGTCCCCGCTCGCATAGACCGCCCCTTGGCTGCAGCCCACGCCCGCCGCTCTGCCACGACCTGGAGAACACCCCAGACACCCCCGCTAGCCGCCTAACGCCTCACAGCCACCGCTCGCCGTGGACACCGCCGCCTCTGCCGCTCAGAGCGCCACCTCGCCCAGACCGCATGCCACCGTCCCTGCGGCCGCATTCAATGCCTAGAGCACCGCCAGGGAACCGCACATCGGTCGCCACCCGCATCCATGCCTCTACCCCGCCGTAGCCATGTTGCCACCGTCGCTTGCCCATCCCGCTCGGTCTCACCGTCGGGCCTATAAAAGGAGCCTTCCCCAGCCTCTTCTCTCCACACCATTCCACTCCCCTCACCTCTCTGAACCTCACCCACCTCTAGCCGGAGCAAGGCGAGCTCTGCCTCGCTGGAATTGGAGCCGGAGCAGCCGCGGCAAGAGGAGAAGGGAGCCGCTGATTGCGACCACCCCAAGCTCCGCCGCAACCGCACGTCGCCTCGCCGTCATCTTCCACTTTGTTTGCCCGCCTCGCCGAGCCGCTAGGGTTCGAGCTCGCCGGCGACCTGTTCGTTGTCGACAACGACCCTCAGCCATAGATTCCCCTTTAATCCTACGGCCCACAGCGCAAGTACTGTTTCGCGTGTTAATTGCCGCTGACAAGCGAGACCCTCCTGTTAGCTGAGCCCCGCGCCGCGGAGCGCCACTGGGCCGGCCCATGTCTATTCCCGCACTAGCCCAACCGTTCAAATCTGGATTTTCTTTTTAGTTAAATCTAGTTTTTGTCCACTATTTTAAAATTCAATTATGGGAGTTTGAAAAATCCAAATTGCATGAATTTTTTTTTCCTGAAAGGTATTAAGATGATCTGTCCAAGCCCGTTGGATTTAATTCAATTAGAGTTATAGATCTCTCCTAATAAAAATAAGAAGACAGAAGCATTTGCAACTTGCAACATTTTTATAAAATCAACCAAGTTAGGTTTTGAGTTGATTCCAACTCTCAAAAATCACATTTCATAATATCTATCTAAATATGTAATAATATTAAGGTTTACATGCAGTGACTTTGGACTAGTACCAAAATAATGCTTTATAGGCATTTCTAGTCACTTTAAATCATTAAATAATGAACTTAAACCAAAGTAATATTGATCCAACGTTTAATTCTCATTCCCATGTGTTAGGATATGTGGTGATGACATGTGTCCACATGATCCCATATCTTAAGTGGTGAATATTAAATCTTAGTTAATTTTTCAATTAGTAGAAATTTCTTTCTAAAATAAAAAGAATGAAACTATGGAATTAAACTTGTGATGCTTGTGATGATAATAGATCATCAAAGGTGTGTCTTAGAATGCTACTTAGCCTAGTTAAGTATTGTTTGGTGATTGTGCACTCCCTATGTATTTATAGATGATAGTACCGACCAAGCTTTCGAGGAGGAGTTCTACCAAGAAGAAGAACAAGAAAACTTCAACCACTTCACCAACCAAGGCAATCCACCATTAACCATGCAAGCTAACACTTGCAAGTTTAGTGCTTAGCAAGATAGGACCAAACTAGATGGTTTAGCAAAGATGCCTTAAGCATGCTTTGATCACACCCCTTTGACTAGTAATACCCTAAGTCTTATTTACAAGCTTTACTCTCTTAGTTACCCAAGTTCTTTACTTAGTTTGAAGGTAGCATAAAAAGTATAAAACTTGACCTATTTAGAACACTTTAGATGTCATTATATGGCATGAGATTGAACCCATCTTTTCCACCTTAGTGAACACTCTTAACTTAGTAGTTTAGAGTAGATAAAAAACTTGAGTCACTTTAGATGGGAACACTTGGTGAAAATGAATTATGAAAACCTTGGAATGATGAGTCATTCTATTGAGATGTTTTGACATGTGTTGAGAAACATAAATGGTTTATGATGGTGAAAATATTGAGGCATGAGCCTTAACCCTTTTATAAAACTGATGGTTGGATTCGGATGCGATACCATTCCAAATTTACCGTACAACCACACTACCTGAATTGGGTAAGGCTTAGCTGGAAATTTATATGCACTAGTATTAGTTCCCTCGTGGGAGAGGTTTGAGCTGAGGCTACCTCTCAATGTTGTCCATCTATGAAGTGCCCAAGATGACTGATGGTCATGGTTGGGAGGCCATGCTCATAGGAGAGGTGCTTATACTAGGGTGTGTAAAGGGAAGGTTATGTTTGATTATATGCATACTAAGTATGATGATTCAGGGTTACCCCTGACAGATGTATCTAATCTTGTGGTGAAAGTGTACCACGTCTGCAGAGTGTCAAACTATTCGAATAGCCACGTCCGCGATTATGGACAGTTGGAATGGCCATACTGTTTCGTTGTCAGATGTTTTCCAAATACTTTGAAAAGAATGATGAATCTTGACTTGACCACAATAGGGTTGTGTAATGACAATACCTTCCCAACTTAAGTGATTCTAGGACTTTACTTTATCTTTCTTGGTTTCTGAACTCAGCTTAGGTTTCGAACTTAGCTTTATAGTTAAACTTAGAGTTAGCACTTTAACTTAGAACTTTATACTTGTTAGTGGTAGTTTGCGAGTACTAATGGCTTTTGTACCTGGCTAATGAAGGCGAGACTATGAAGGATACTATCAAGATGATGACCAATAGGACAACTATGATAACTAGGACCATATGCCTTCGTCAGCATTGCCTGTGTCCCTGAAGATGGACCCCACCGCTACGCTTATCTTTTATTTCCGCTGCTTGTTGTATTAAGACTGGATCATGAGATCCTTATTTGTGTAAGACCTTATGTATGTTTTGTAATGGATGATGTACTGTGATATCCAATCCGTTATGTCTCGCAAAAATGGTAATCATGGGATTGCGAGGTATGGCATAATGGGCACCTGGGATTAAAAATCCGGGTGTTGACAATCTAACCAAGGGAAATTGTGGGCCTTCGTAGTCCTTAGGATGGTTAACAATATGGTTCAAGTGCATTTCCAAAAATGCACATGGTTGGGAAAGGGAGGTATTCAAAAAGGTGATGTTGGAACAGTTTCTAGACTTAGTCAAATTTGGCAGTTTTGAGGATTTTGACTAGAATATGAGAGGGAATGTTATTGGAGGGGTTGCAAGGTACAAAAGCATCGTCAAGTGGATGATGTTGAAGTGTAGATTGAGTATAAGGGATCCATGCTTGATATTGGTCTTCATGGACTTGGAAACTTCTAGAATGGAAATCTTTAGAATTGATCTGGTTAAGGGTTTTAGGTGATCACCTAGTAGCCTAGTGATCAAAACCATATTTGTATTCTTGCTTAGGGGTTGATGATTTGGAAACATCTTGATCCTAGTGATGAGATCCTAGAGTATCTCATACTACTTCCTAGGCAAGAAGTCAAACAGCAGATCAAGGCAACTCATCTTATATACTAAGCAAATCCACTACTGGGGTTACCAGCAAGCTTAGCTTGAGGTGAGGTTGGGGAGTTTTGAAGAGGTCGGAGTTTGAATTAGATGAGAGTCCTTGGTATCTCTACCAAGAGTATAATTCAAATGCTTTGAAAGGAGGTTTGGGGAAAACTAGAGATAAGATTAGTTGAGGGTTCTGTCTTGAAAACATAGGAGGTTATATTATATATCTCTCCATAGTTTTGTCAATAGAAGCTACTAAAATAGTTTTGGGTTGCACAAGCATCTTGGCTCAAGTTTTGAAATGCCAGAACATTTGAGAATATGTAAATTGAGCCAGGATAGTTTTGGTAAATAGCTTTTGTCAACTGACGTTGAGATAAGGACTAGCATATTGTATACACTTATATGCACAAGGACAAACAAACATCAAGCAAACACTGCACCAAAGAATCAAGAAAAAGTTTTTGTTTCCCCTGATTTTTGCCTTTTGGACAACTAACCAGGGTTGCTGAAATTGGGATGTTATAGAAAGAACACATATGCAATGACTCTACTGCCAGTTTTAGTATAACAACACACATGCAATGACTCTAGTGGGTCCATATGTGGTTTGTGAAAAGAACACACATGCAATCACCACTGGTTGATCCATATGTGGTTTATGGAAAAGAACACACATGCAATGAACACTGGTGGCTCCATAAGTGGTTTGTGGAAAGAACACACATGAAGTGAATACTGGTGGATCCATATGTGGTTTGTGAAAAGAACACACATAAATGACTCTAGTGCTGGTTTTAGTATAAGAACACACAAGCAATGACTCTATTGCGTCCATATGTGATTTGTGAAAAGAACACACATGCAATGCCACTGGTTTATCCATATGTGGTTTGTGGAAAGAACACACATGCAATGAGATTAGTTAATCCATGTGTGATTTGTGGAAAGAACACACATGCAATGACACTGGTGGATCCATATGTGGTTTGTGAGACGAACACACATGCAATGACTCTACTGCTGGTTTTAGTATAAGAACACACAAGCAATGACTCTAGTGGGTCCATATGTGATTTGTGGAAAGAACACACATGCAACGATAATTGTTGATCCATGTGTGGTTTGTGGAAAGAACACACATGCAATGACATTGGTTGATCCATGTGTGGTTTGTGGAAAGAACATGCATGCAATGACTCTAATGGATCCATATGTGGTTTGTGGAAAAGAACACACATGCAATGACCACTGGTTGATCCATGTGTGGTTTGTGGAAAAAACACACATGCAATGACACTGGTTGATCAATGTGTGGTTTGTGGAAAGAACAGACATGCAATGACTCTAGTGCTTGTTTTAGTATAAGAACACACATGCAATGACTCTAGTGGGTCCATATGTGGTTTGTGAAAACAACACACATGCAATGACCACTGGTTGATCCATATGTGGTTTGTGGAAAAGAACACACATGCAATGAACACTGGTGGATCCATAAGTGGTTTGTGGAAAGAACTAATACATTGCAAATGTATCTATAATTTTTGATGTTCCATGCTTGGTTTTATCCACTTTCTTGTGTTTTGTTCCAACTTTGGAGTACTTTTCATATGATTTCTTGGAGTAACCTATTAACAAGAGCCATAGTGTCAGCTGCCTGTTTTCTGCTGTCTTTGGTTCCAGGAAAGTCTGAAAATGAATATTCTCAGAATTGGACGGGACAAAAGCCAAAGTGCCTATTTTCCGGAAGGGATTAAGTGCCAGAATACGAGACAGAGAAGGGCCAGGGAGCCACCACACCACCTGGCCACGCGGCCAGGCCTGGCCCGCGCCCCGGGGTGGTGTGGCCGCTCCCGACACCCCCTTGGCCTCTCCTTCCCCCTATATATTACCCTCGGGACGAAAACCCTAAGTACCCGATCAAAAATCCATGAAAGAGTCTGTAGCCGCCGCCGTCTCCATCCCTAGATTGGGAGGGATCTGAAGCTCTTACCGGCACCCTGCCAGAGAGGGGAATTCACCCTGGAGGCCTTCTTCATCACCATGCAAGCCTCCGATGTGATGCGTGAGTAGTTCATCCTTGGTCTACGGATCCATGTAGTAGCTAGATGGCTGGTTTCTCTTCCTTTGTGCTTTCATGTTTAGATCTTGTGAGCTCCGTTCATGATCAAGGTCATATATTTGTAATTCATACATGTTGTGTTTGCGGGGATCCGATGGATGTTGAGATGCTATTTCAGATTGATTATTGATTCTATCATGTCTTCGTTATTTGAGATCTTGCATGCTTTCCGTTGTTAGTAGCTATCTTGGCCAAGTAGATGCTAGCAACTCCAAGAGTTAGTATTTATGCTCGATAGTGGGTTCATGCCTCTGGTAATCTGAGGAAGTGACATAAATCTCTAAGGTACTAGATGTGCTGTTGCTACTAGGGAGAAAACAATAATCCTTTGTTCATAGAACAATCGTATTGTTTACTTTACACGCATTTCGTAAAGAAATAATCTGTTGCTTGCAACTTAATACTAGAGGGGGTTCGGATGATAACCTGTAGGTGGATTATTAGTCATAGATGCAGTTGGATGGCGGTCTATGTATTATCTTGTAATGCCCAATCAAGTCTAAGAGGAGTCAAGATGATTAGTATATGTATGTATTGCTTTCTCGGTGTTTGTCAATTGCCCCGCTGTAATTTTTTCACCCAACATGTTATCTATCTTAAGGAGAGCCACCTCTAGTGAACTATGGATCCCGGTCCTTGTCTTTTACATACAATCTACAACTGTTAATTCTTTGTGTTTACTTTCTGCAAACTTTTACTTCTTTCCATTTGATACGTTTAATCCTTTGTTTTCCACAAAACATGGTGAGATTGACAACCTTAACGCAAGTTGGGGACAAAGTTTTGTGGTTGTGTTGTGCAGGTCTCCACGTTGCTACTAGCACCGATAGTGTGCCCTGCCAAGCTCAGCTAGTAACACCTTTGAGGTGTTTCCTTGCTCCTACTGGTTCGATTAAACCTTGGTTTCATAACTGAGGGAAACTTGCTGCTGTGCTCATCATACCTTCCTCTTGGGGTTCCCAACGAGCTCTACATCAACCACGAGCCATCAACACTTTTCTGGGTGCTGTGCATTGATCCATCAAGCATTTTTCTGGTGCCGTTGCCGGGGAGTCAAGGACATCTTCACAAGGGGAGTCCCTCATAACCAATATCTTTACTTTGTTGTTTTTGTTTTGCTTAGTTTTCTTATTGCTTTGTTTGCTTGTTTTTCTCTTCAAAAACACAAAAAAAAATTAGTTTTACAAGTTTGCTTTCTTATTTGAAAACCCAAAAAATGACTATTCTTGAAAACACTAAGTTATGTGACTTCACTAGCACCAACAACAATGATTTTATGAGCACACCTATTGCTCCACCTGTGGCGGAAAATACTTTCTTTGAGATAAAACCTGCTTTACTCAATCTTGTTATGAGAGAGCAATTTTCTGGTATTGGTAGTGAAGATACTGCTTCCCATCTAAATAACTTTGTTGAACTTTCTGAGATGCAAAAGCATAGGGATATAGATGGTGATATTATTAAGCTGAAATTGTTTCCTTTCTCTTTGAGAGGAAAAGCTAAAGAATGGTTGAATTCCTTAACTAGGAATCGTATTGATTCTTGGACTAAGTGCAAAGATGCTTTTATTGGAAAATACTATCCTCCTGCTAAGATTATATCCATGAGAAGTGAAATAATGAAGTTTAAACAACTTGATAATGGGCATGTTGCTCAAGCTTGGGAAAGAATGAAATCTTTGGTAAAGAATTGTCCCCCTCATGGACTGACTGCTTGGATGATCATCCAAGATTTTTATGCAGGATCGAACTATTTTTCAAGGAACCTATTGGATTCAGCTGCTGGAGGTACCTTTATGACCATCACTTTGGGTGCTACAACAAAACTTTTGGAAAATATGATGGTTAATTAGTCTGAATGGCATATTGAGAGGGCTCCACAAGGTAAGAAGGTAAATTCTATTAAGGAAACCTCCTCCTTGAGTGATAACAATTATATTATTATGTCCATGCTTGTTAATGGGAAAGCCCATATTGATCCAAATAATGTTCCTCTAGCCTCTTTGGTTGCTCAAGAAGAGCAAGTTGATGTGAACTTCATAAGAAATAACAACTGTGGCAACAATCCTTATGGTAATAATGCTTATAGGAACAATTTTGGTAACAACAATTATAAGCCATATCCTCCCAACAATGGTAATGCTTATGGGAATTCTTACAACAATAATAAGAGTGCTCCCTCTGAACTTGAAGTTATTCTTAAAGAGTTTATTAGTAAACAAACTGCTTTCAATGAAACTATTGAGGAAAAACTCTCTGATGCTGAAAGAAATATAGCATCTTTGGCTGAAGCCCAATCTACTTTGAATAAAATGGCTGCTAAACCTGAAGCTAATGAGAATCCCTTTGTACCTACTAATGCTACACAAGTAAGAATTGATGAAAATGTTTGACTATTAGCTGAATTACATGCTAAGTGGGAAAGAGAAGATGAAATTCTGAGAAACATTAGTGTTTCTACTATCAGCACCACTAGTGTTGAGGCTAGTAATAGTCCTACTACTTTAGATGATAAAGTTGATTTTGATCTTGATGGTTGCAATATCTCTGAAGTTATTAAGTTCCTACAAAAGCTTGCCAAAAGTCCTAATGCTAGTGCTATGAACATGGCTTTTACAAAACACATTACTGATGCTCTCATAAAGATTAAAGAAGAAAAGATGAAACATAAAGCTTCTATTCCTATAAAACAAGAAGATGGTTGGGAACCCATCATTAATATGAAAGTGAATGACTTTGATTTCAAAGCTTTGTGTGATCTTGATAGTAGTGTTTCTATTATGCCTAGGACGATTTATGATATGCTTGATTTGCATCCTCTTGAAGATATTTATTTGAATGTCCCACTTGATGCTAATGCTAAAAAGAAACTTATGGGGAGTCTTAATGATGTTCTTATTATGGTTAACGATTCTTATTTCCATGTTTATTTCTTTGTTTTGGATGTTGAATACAATTCTTCTTGTCCTATTACTTTGGGAAGACTTTTTCTTAGAACTGTTGGTGCCATCATTGATATGAAACAAGGCACCGTTAAATATCAACTCCCACTCAAGAAAGGTATAGAACACTTCCATAAAAAGAGAGAAAAGATTTCTTTTGCTTCTCCTATGAACACAAAATTTGGTCTTAATGCTTCTTCATTTGAGAACACTTGATTCTTTCTTTGCTTCTTATGCCTAACTTAAAGGCGTTAAAGAAAAGTACTTGTTGGGAGATAACCCAAGAGTTTTAGATGAGTCTTGGAAGTTATTACCTCTGTAATAACCTCTCCTTATCCTTTTTATTTGCTTTTTGTGCCAAGAGTAACCTCTAATGAGAGTGAAGTAATGATTGGGAAAGTTGCTGTCCCGAAACAGATTTTTGTGCTTCACCGTAAAAATTCGTGAGAGAGCTCTATATGTCGGATTCAGCTGTAATATTTGTGCTTCTACCCCAGGTTGTTATCTAACTTTCATTAGTTCAACACTTTTAGATTTGACCAACAGAAGGTCTTCGAAAAAATTCGTATTTACCTGCTGGTCAGTTTTGACAGATTTCTCCCATTTTCTGCATTTGCTTCTTGTTAGTTCCTTCTTGAGTTCTTTTGGGGAATTGAGCTTTTTGAGGGAAGTGCTACAGTAGCTAGTGTTCTAATGGTAGTTTATTTGATATTAGAACTAAACCTTGAGACTTATTTATCTTAAGTGCACTAATGTTGCTAATGAGATTGTGTGAAGTTTTGTATGAAGGAAAATTTTCAGGTGTATGGAAGGAATGAGTAATGAGATGAAGGATGGACTAAATCTCAAGCTTGGGGATGCCACGCGTGTCACCCCAAGAAATATCCAAGAATTACAAGCTTCAAATCTTTGGGATGCCCAAGGCATCCCCTTCTTCATGAATAAAAATTCCAGGTTTCTTCCAAACGCTTCATTTTTATTATTTCATGCACAGTTGTGTTTTTCTTGGAGCGTCTTCTTTTTCGTTTTCGTTTTGGTTTTCGTTTGCTTTGGTTTGCTTAGTTTGCTGAATAAATTGGTTGGACCCCCTCTTTCATACTTTGGTTTGCAAATAGTTTGGTTTGGTTTGGAAAAGAGTAGGAATGTTCATACTTATGTGGTAAAAAGAGCTTGTTTTTGACTCTGTCCTATGCTTTGTCATGCCATGCTTGATATTGTTTTGGCTTTATGCTTAGTATTATTTGATGTAGCATGGCTTGTTATAAACAATTGAGATTTCTTAATGTGCCTTGGATGAATCATGCGTTGTTTTAGCATATTAAAGCATAGTATAGTGGTATTCTCCTTTGATGCTTTATTTGGGTTGACTTGGCACATGCTCACACCATGTGATGACTATCTCAAGTCACCATAGCCTTCATGATCCTTTAGTTTTCAACTTGTAGTATCACTTTATGCTTTGATTAATGATGTTTTGTCGCTCTGCATGATTATGGCCATTATTGCTCTCTTACTTTGTCGCTCCCAGTCTTTTGCTAGCCTCCACAACAAAGCATGAGTTCCACTCATGCATCCAACTCCATAAACCAAGTTATTACAAAGAGTCCACCATACCTACCTATTATCTTAGGCTATTCCAAGTATATTCATGCTTTTTTTTACCTTCCACTTGTTATGAGAAAACTAGTGATTAAAGCTCTCACGAACTTGATGGCACACTTTACTTTACTTGCCCTTAATAAACTTGAACCATTGTGTCTTCTATGTTGTATATGCTTGCACTTATTTGTCGGGAATTAGTAGAACCATGCTTTCATGGGGAGCGCTTTCAACATTGCACTTGGTACTTGTACCTAGTTGATATCATGCTCTTTTATATATGGATGTCGTCGGTGTGAAATGAAAGGCGAGCTTGTAAGTCCATGGAGTTATGTATATGTGTTAGAGAAACGCCTGGGCCGCTGGTCTAATCCATGCTGACATGGTAGAAACCTGCAGCGTAACCATAATTAGATGTCTATGAAGCATTCTTCTTATAAAAAAGAGTCCCCTATTGAGAAAAAAAGAGAAAAAAAAGAAAAAGAAAAAGAGAGATACTATGAAAAGAGGAAAGAGAGAAAAAAGAACCATATTCCCATGGTAAATAAGAAGAATGCTGAGATGCTCATTGTCTGCTTGCCTTGTCATTTTGATATGGGGATTTTTCCGTATCATCGGGCAAGGGGTACCCCGTTGGCGGTTCTCTATGAGACACATGTACTTATGATGACAAGAACTTACCGGTGACTAAACTTGAGTAGCATGAGGAGTGGCCCTCGTATAGAAGGGACATGAGATTTCTGACTTATACTTCGTCAAGCATGTACACCATAGTTTGTTCACTTTAACCTTAATCACTTCAAGAAGCTTATGATAGGGGCCATGAGAGATGAAAGCTATAAGTACCATAATTTTTGGAAGCTCTTTATGAGCCTTGAATCCCTACTTCCTTTTACAAAAGGCCTTTCTTCAACCATTATATTGAGTCTCCACCTTCTATCTTGATGCACCTAGTTTGAGAGCATAGTGGCCATTGTTAGTTCTATGTGCATTGTCCCAAGACTAGTTGATTGATGCATAACTTGTTATTGCTTGTATTATACTATTGTATCTAGTCACTCTTATGAACTTTGAAGGTGTCCTATGCATTTATATTTTCTACTCTATTGAGGGACAAGCTGAATACTATTATGCTATGTTTTCTTTATGTGAAACAAACAAATGTCTTGCAAAGCATTACTATTCATGAATCTTTTGTTTGTGCCTTTTCATGTTGCATCATAGTTTCTTTTCTTATTGATAGAACTTTGTCTTTCATGTTATGATTGAAGTACTATGATCCCATCTTTGAATGTTTTGAAAATACTTTGATCAAGTCTTTGATGGTGCATGTCACCTCAAAAATTATTCTTTCTTTTTATCACTTACCTACTCGATGACGAGCAGGAGTTAAGCTTGGGGATGTTGATACATTGCAAATGTATCTATAATTTTTGATGTTCCATGCTTGGTTTTATCCACTTTCTTATGTTTTGTTCCAACTTTGCAGTACTTTTCATATGATATCTTGGACTAACCTATTAACAAGAGCCACAGTGCCAGCTGCCTGTTTTCTGCTGTTTTTGGTTCCAGGAAAGTCAGAAAATGAATATTCTCAGAATTGGACAGGACAAAAGCCAAAGTGCCTATTTTTCTAGAAGGGATTAAGTGCCAGAATAAGAGACGGAGAAGGGCCAGGAAGCCACCACACCACCTGGCCGCGCGGCCAGGCCTGGCCCGTGCCAGGGGGTGGTGTGGCCGCTCCCGCCACCCCGTCGGCCTCTCCTTCCGCCTATATATTACCCTCGGGACGAAAACCCTAAGTACCCGATCAAAAATCCACGAAAGAGTCTGTAGCCGCCGTCGTCTCTATACCTAGATCGGGAGGGATTTGAAACTCTTCCCAGCACCCTGCCGGAGAGGGCAATTCACCCTGGAGGCCTTCTTCATCACCATACAAGCCTCCGGTGTGATGCGTGAGTAGTTCATCCTTGGACTACGGATCCATGTAGTAGCTAGATGGCTGGTTTCTCCTCCTTTGTGCTTTCATGTTTAGATCTTGTGAGCTCCATTCATGATCAAGATCATCTATTTGTAATTCATACATGTTGTGTTTGCGGGGATCCGATGGATATTGAGATGCTATTTCAGATTCATTATTGATTCTATCATGTCTTTGTTATTTGAGATCTTCCATGCTTTCCGTTGTTAGTAGCTATCTTGGACAAGTAGATGCTAGTAACTCCAAGAGTTAGTATTTATGCTCGATAGTGGGTTCATGCCTCTGGTAATCTGGGGAAGTGATAGAAATATCTAAGGTACTAGATGTGCTGTTGCTACTAGGGTGAAAACAACAATCCTTTGTTCATAGAACAATCATATTGTTTGCTTTACACGTTGTTCGTAAAGCAATAATCTGTTGCTTGCAACTTAATACTGGAGGGGGTTCGGATGATAACCTGAAGGTGGATTATTAGTCATAGATGCAGTTGGATGGCGGTCTACGTATTATGTTGTAATGCCCAATCAAGTCTCAGAGGAGTCAAGATGATTAGTATATGCATGTATTCCTTTCTCGCTGTTTATCAATTTCCCCGCTGTAATTTGTTCACCCAGCATGTTATCTATCTTAAGGAGAGCCACCTCTAGTGAACTATGGACCCCGGTCCTTGTCTTTTACATACAATCTACAACTGTTTACTTCTTTGTGTTTACTTTTTGCAAACTTTTACTTCTTTCCATTCGATACGTTTAATCCTTTGTTTTCCGCAAAACACGGTGAGATTGACAACCTCATCGCAAGTTGGGGAAAAAGTTCTGTGGTTGTATTGTGCAGGTCTCCACGTTGCTACTAGCACCGGTAGTGTGCCCTGCCAAGCTCAGCTAGTAACACCTTTGAGGTGTTTCCTTGCTCCTACTGGTTCGATTAAACCTTGGTTTCATAACTGAGGGAAACTTGCTGCTGTGCTCATCATACCTTCCTCTTGGGGTTCCCAACGAGCTCTAAATCAACCATGAGCCATCAACACTTTTCTGGGCGTCGTGCATTGAGCCATCAAGAACACACATGAAGTGAACACTGGTGGATCCATATGTGGTTTGTGAAAAGAACACACATGCAATGACTCTAGTGCTGGTTTTAGTATAAGAACACACAAGCAATGACTCTAGTGGGTCCATATTTCGTTTGTGGAACAGAACACACATGCAATGAACATTGGTGGATCCATATGTCGTTTGTGGAAAGAACACACATACAATGCCATTTGCCTAATCCATGTGTTATTTGTGGAAAGAACACACATGCAATGACTCTAATGGATCCATATATGGTTTGTGGAAAAGAACACGCATGCAATGACTCTACTGCTGGTTTTAGTATAAGCACACACAAGCAATGACTCTAGTGGATCCATATGTGATTTGTGGAAAGAACACACATGCAATGCCACTGGTTGATCCATGTGTGGTTTTTGGAAAGAACACACATGCAATGCCATTGATTGATGCATGTGTGGTTTGTGGAAAGAACACACATGCAATGAATCTAATGGATCCATATGTGGTTTGTTGAAAATAACACGCATCCCATGACCACTGGTTGATCCATGTGTGGTTTGTGGAAAGAACACACATGCAATGACACTGGTGGATCCATGAGTGGTTTGTGAAAAGAACATACATGCAATCACTCTAGTGCAGGTTTTAGTATAAGATCACACATGCAATGACTCTAGTGGGTACATATGTGGTTTGTGAAGAGAACACACATGCAATGACCACTGGTGGATCCATATGTGGTTTGTGGAAAAGAACACACATGCAATGAACACTCGTGGATCCATAAGTGGTTTGTGGAAAGAACACACATGCAGTGAACATTGGTGGATCCATATGTGGTTTGTGAAAAGAACACACATGCAATGACTCTAGTGCTGGTTTTAGTATAACAACACACAAGAAATCACTCTAGTGGGTCCATATGTGAGTTCTGGAAAAGAACACACATGCAATGACACTGGTTGATCCATGTGTCACACATGCAATATAATTGGTTGATCCATGTGTGGTTTGTGGAAAGAACACACATGCAATGACTCTAATGGATCCATATGTGGTTTGTGGAAAAGAAAACACATGCAATGACCACTGGTTGATCCATGTGTGGTTTGTGGAAAGAACACACATGCAATGACACTGGTGGATCCATGTGTGGTTTTTGAAAAGAACACACATGCAATGAGTCTAGTGCTGGTTTTAGTATAAGAACACACATGCAATGACTCTAGTGGGTCCATATGTGGTTTGTGAAAAGAACACACATGCAATGACCACTAGTTGATCCATATGTAGTTTGTGGAAAAGAACACACATGCAATGAACACTGGTGGATCCATAAGTTGTTTGTGGAAGGAACACACATGAAGTGAACACTGGTGGATCCATATGTGGTTTGTGGAAAGAACACACAAGAAATGACTCTAGTGCTGGTTTTAGTATAAGAACACACACGCAATGACTCTAGTGGGTCCATATGTGATTTGTGAAAAGAACACACATGCAATGCCACTGGTTGATCCATATGTGGTTTGTGGAAAGAAGACACATGCAATGCCATTGGTTAATCCATGTGTGGTTTGTGGAAAGAACACACATGCAATGAATCTAATGTTGGTTTTAGTATAAGAACACCTATGGATCAATATGTGGTTTGTGGAAAAGAACACACATGAAATGACCACTGATTGATCCATGTGTGGTTTGTGGAAAGAACACGCATGCAATGACTCTAATGATGGTTTTAGTATAAGAACACACATGCAATGACCACTCGTTGATACATAAGTGGTTTGTGAAAAAGAACACACATGCAATGACCACTCGTTGATCCATAAGTGGTTCGTGGAAAGAACACACATGCAGTGAACACTGGTTGATCCATGTGTGGTTTGTGAAAAGAACACACATGCAATGCCATTGGTTGATCCATATGTGGTTTGTGGAAAGAACACACATGCAATGACTCTAGTGGATACATATGTAGTTTGTGGAAAGAACACACATGCAATGAACTCTAGTGGATCTATCTTGGCATAATTTGATGTATGCCACGATGCATTGCATTGTAAAATACAACCACTTTCCATTTTTATACTACTCAGCTTTGCCCTTGGTTTTTTGATACTACCTAGTTTTGCCCCCTCTCTCTCTTTCGTAGAAGCCCAAATATGTGCCCACTCTGTCTGCTATGCCCTGATTGGTTGTCACAGTTGTCACGCGGATCGTGCGCACCAACTGTTGATCATGTGTGATCCAACGAGGCTCGTTGCACACGTCGTGCCCTTCACAGGACAACGCGAGATAGCACAGACGTCTCCCTCAACGAGACTTCTACAAGAAGGAACACGATGCCGTCCATGGAAAAAGTCGTCGATTGGTCATGTCATGTTTAATGTAGTCTACAAAGGCTACAAGTCTACTGCACCGCAACTGGTCATCCACGGCCCACGGTCTATACCATTTTTACTATGCAGCGCGCCTGCACTCTCACTTCCGACAGGCCCCTACCACACGAACCTTCCACGCGGCAGCGACAGCCGGAAGAGCTGCCTACCGGGGCCCTCGAGGAGGCCTAAACGTCCCCGCATTAAAAACCCAGCCTATCGGGTCCTCCATTCGCACTCATCCACTACTCTCTCTTCCCTATCCAGCAAAACCCCACAATCTTGAACGTACTTGCACGAACCTTCTCCATGAAACCAGTGCATGGGGGTGAGTGTCTAGGCATCGCCGCCGGGGTGGTGCTTCACGCGGCAGATCTAGAGGAGCATCACGCAGCACAAAGCGAGGAGGACGAGCAGTTCAAACCCTTGGGGGACCATGTGCTCGTCGGTGCTGACGACTTCGGAGGCGCCGATAAGGGCGTGGAGTTCGACGAACACGCTCCGCTCATGTACCCGGAGGTACATCTATTTCTACATGTTTCATAACTTCTGCTCGAGCTTAATCTATCATGGCGTCATAAAAAATCTAGTCCTAATGATTAGATGCAACGTGCGAACCTGTACATGGAGAGATCTAGTCTGTTCTGAATGAATCCACATTATTTATTTATTAATAAGTTACCAAGAACACAAACCACATTAATTTAGGAGCGAGCTGGAGAGACGGCCGTAATGAACTGCTGAACCTGTATAGACATGTTATTGCATCGAAAGTAACTTGGAATAGTGGAAGGATTATATATTTATTATTTTGCTCATTTTGGTTTGTATTCCATACATTACAGGTGTATTCAAGTGAGATGGACTCTGACAAGGAGAACAGGGATAACAAGAGCCGCCATGTCATGAAGAAGCTCAATAGCGGGATAATCCCTTTCCGCACTCGACTTGGGGAGCTCAAGTGCCCTTTCTGTATGAAAGGTGTCAACCTGAGGATCGCCAACTTGATTCCGCATGCGGTTGAGATCGGTAAAAGCCCGGCTAGTAAACACAAGTCGGCGACCAAGGCTAAGCACGCTGCATATGGCATATTCCTGAGGGAGTATGTGAAGACCAGCCTAGTGTCCCCTTACATATGAATCAGCAACTTCTAGCCGACCAACCCCGTCACTGTGCTGGCCCGGCCACTAATAATATTTAGTTCTCTTACCATATCTAGACCCTTAAACTACGGGGATTTCTATTTTCCTATCCTTCAAAATATATTCAAGTTCATCTGTTTATGGAGTTAAAGTTCTGGTGGCATACTCGTTATTTTGCATGGATAGAGGGGTGCCCCCCACAGATATAAGGGTTATCATGTCTGCTAGATCATAGAGGATCAACACTTGGTGGGCATGATCCGTGTGACAACTGTCTCGACCAATCAGAGAGTAGCAGCGAAGATGAGCATAGGTGCGAGAGATGGATACAAAGAGAGGGGAAAACCGCGTAGCAACCAAGGGCAAAACTGAGTAGAACTTAAAAACCAAGGGCAAGACTGAGTAGAACTTAAAACCAAGGGCAAGTGTGACAAAGGGATTCAAACAGAAAATAGAAAATGATTTAAAAATGGAACTAAACCGCTAGTGTTACGCTCGAGGGCAAAACTGAGTACAACTGAATCGGCAGGGTTAAACACGAGGGAAAAAACACGACTAACGGTACGCGTGTGCGGTGCACGGGGTGGTAGAGGACACGTATGGCCATGCACAATGCATTAGCGTACGTGCTGCATGGTAGTGCAACGAAACGTCGCTTCCCTTCTCCTTTAATAGAGGCCTCCCCACTCCCACTCATCACGCACTCGCTCACTCAACCATCTCCACTGTCCCATCACCTTCTACAAACGCCCAACAAAACTCCAACCATGCCGGTGATGGAGAAGAATGGCGCGGTGGCCATCAGAGCCTCCAAGGCCGCCGGCGAGGAGCCCCTGTCCCTATCCCTGCATCCGCCGTAGCCACCGGCGAGGAGGCCCCCGCCGGTCTCGGACAGATCCCGCTCGGCTAGGACCCCTACGAGGAGGTTGTCTACATAAGGCCGGAGAACCCCTACGACAACAGCATCGCCGACCCATGGTCTGAGGTAACCAGGGTTTTCTCCCCTTCCCTTGTTCTTCCCCTGTTCCCATCGTTGGATGCTAGATCGTATGCTATTAGGGCTCAGCTGTTCGTATTTTTTACAGTAGCTAATCCTCTTGTGTTAGATCTCGATTTTCGATGAATCCCCCTGTTTGTAGTTGGGATCAGTATTCTATTTGGTTTGAGATTTGGGGAATAACCGGGAGATCTCATTCGGTTAATTTATGCAAAAGATCAAACCCGATAATCAAAGTATCTCAATCATGTCCTTATTTCACTATACTGTTTTTTCCAATAGGAGGATAGAAGCGACCTCCGCAGCAACGACGAGTCCAAGGACACCAAGACTCGTCATGTGCTGAGGAGGCTAATTTTCGGTCAGTACAACAACTTCTTCACTGGCAACGTGTACAGGTGCCCCTTCTGCCCCACCAGGAGGCTCCGCGCCACGGACTTCAACTCCCTCGTGAAGCATGCTGAGGACGTGAGGACCTACGGTGAGTCTGTGAACGTCCACGGCTTCATGGCCAAGCACCAGGCGCTCAGTCCTCACCTCCACAACCTCCAGAAGGTGGCTATCGAGGAGGGTTGTATGCCCCCAATCAGACCCAAGGCGCCCAAGGTGAAGGGGCTAGGAAACAAGAAGTGGAGGACGCGCTAGAGGGAGTAGGCGGATGCCCTCCTGGCAGAGGCCACGAGGGGCCACTGATCAGCTGCTACGCTGCTGAGCAGCCTAATTGGCAAACCTCGTTAAGTACCGTACTATATAACCTATATTAGCTGCTTTATCTACGTCTGCTCTGTTTACTGAATTTATTTATGGTGCTGGTTTGTTTTGCTGCTCTTGATTTGCTACGAGATTGGGGGCAAACGATCACAAAAGGAACAATGAATGAAGAGAGAAGATTCTCTAGATTCCCTACCTTTTTGGGCAAAAAACACAACTGTCAGAGAGAGAGGGGAAAAGGCGCTCTTAAAAAGGCCAAATAACAAAAAAAATTCCACTTTAGGCGTCATGGCGCACGTAACGGCCCAGCCTTTGACCAGACGGCACCCCCCTCTGAGCGCATGTGAGGGCTTCCGAATATCTGGAGGGAAAAAGTGAGGACAAACGAGACACAATGTTTCTATAGCTAAATCTGACAAAAAGCTAAATTTGGCTTTACCATGCAATTTCGCTAGAGCTCCACAATGTAGCTATTCTAAATCCCTAAACTATGTGGTGAGTTGAAACCTAATGCTTTTCCACCGACACGTGTGATGCAAAGTTGCTTGATCGTGCATGCTTACACAAGTGTCATATACAGAAACTTATAGAAGCATGGGAAAACGATCTTCATTTTGGCAAATTCTGGACAACCTTTGCGCAATTGGCAGGCCTGATCGGCTGGGCGGCTGCCCCGGGGTGCAGGGATGCTAGGTCCATGTCTATGCTTACACTTCTTAAACTTGTTAGGAATTAATAATAACTGTACACTTCCTTCTGTCATGTCATGTTACGTCGTGTCAGCACCACGCACCAACTGCGGATTGGCAACGGGACAGTGGTCTACGTGACCGGTCTCTGCCACGCCAAAGCCACGTCGCACACCCGTCCCATCGCCTACCAGGACGGACGCCGAATTTAATCGCTAGGATTGGAAACCAACGGTGCTCGCCCGGTCAAACTTGCTTCTACATGGGTATGACCGGAATATTGGTAAACGGAATTTAAGCATCGCCTTCTGTCTCCTCAACACATCACTGTGCAAAAATCCCCAACTCATTCCTTCCACCGCCGCCGCCACCATAAGAACCATCAACGCTGCCGCAGGCACTGCCTCCGCCTGGCCATACCACCGCAACAGATCACTCCACCGCCACTCCCAGTCCCAGACACCACGACCGACCCTAGGCCACCGCCGCCGCATTAGCTGCTGCCATGGACGCAGAGTACGGCGTGTTCGGCGACGGGAGCGACTACACTGACGAGTACACTATCACCGCCCATGGAACCACCAAGCTGACGGTCGTCCACACAAATGCGTTAGTGGAGGTCGCCAAGGTCATCGCAATCTATGAGCGGTGGCTACAGGAGCCGATGGACAGGTACAAGATCGTCGGCCTTGACCCCGAGTATACCAGAGATAGGAAGAGGACGGCGCTTTTGCAGCTGTCCATGCGCAACCACTGCCTCCTACATCACGTATGTAGGGCCAAATCAGTATGCGCAGAGTTTCGCGAGTTCCTACACAGGAGGGAGATCTACTTCGCCAGCGTCGACATCAAGAATGACACTCTGAAGCTAGAACGGGATCTCCTCCTTCATGTCGTCAATCATGTCGATCTCCAATGATTGTGGAGGTACCTGGATGGCGGTACAGGGAAAGCCGGCATGGCTAGACTCGCTTCCGACATCATCGACCGCGAGTACGTCGGCATGAAAGTCGAGTTCCTGAAGCACCTGCACGAGCGATGGGAGTGGAGACACCTGGATTTATGATGCAATCAAGTACGCAGCCAGGGACGCGTATGTCTGCTACGAGATGCTCAACAGGATCTGGCGGGTGGGTGAGTATGTTGTTTATCACTACTAGTTTCACATTTCGTTCCTAGTTTTATCTCGCATGTATTTTCTAAGCATTCTGTGTGTAAGAACCAAGCTCGTATGATCTCTGTGCTATTAGCTACTTAACCTGTATGAATTACATTCCACCTTTTGTATGCTCAACATTCATTCTTACAAATTATGTCTGTGCCATTTGGATGCGGCAGAATCCAGGACTGACATGCATAAGGTGTGATACAGTCATAAGTCATAACCAAACCCAGATTATAGCAAAGGATACAGTCATAACAAAACCCAGATTATAGTTTGACAAAGGTAATAGACAGTAGTTCGTAATTGCTCACATAGTGTACTTCTGAAATAGCATGTTTTCATAAATACAAAAATCATGCAGTAATAGTCTACATCCCATCCTGTTGGAGAAGGCAACTGATCCCAGGATGCCTTCGATCGCTTGCCCCGGCATGTAGATTCATCTACACTCCGGCATCTGGGGCAAACAACCTGCATTGGTGGTGGTTCAATGATGCAATGCCTGGAACGAGATTTTACAATCTGGCGGTACAGCTCGTGGCTAACATACCCATCAATTGCAACGTACTTCAGATTATGTTCAGAAAGTGGCTTATCCTCCGGGTAATCGTGCCCTAAACGCCTCCACGAACATCTCGACAATCTTTCCTTGATGTCAGCGTACCACGGGTCGATGTGTTCGGAGGCAAGAGCAGCCATCCCGGTCTTGCCGCCCTTCGTCCCTGGGATTCGGTAAATTTCCTGGATGTCCACTCTGCACTCCTTTGGGATTCTAATGTTGACAGTCGGGATTTCAAGCAGTTTAGTGTCATTCGTGATGTCAACACTAGTAAATGTTATGTTCTGGTTCACGAGAAAGTCATGAAATAGATCCCTAATGCTTTCGCCCCACCTCTGTGACGGTTCAGGAACAAAAAGACAACGAAGTCTACCAGATCCTCTCAGCCCCCTTCTCGCAAAAAGGCTGGTATACAAGGACGTGCCCCTTCATGGAGAGTTGCACCACGGTGATCCTACGGTGATCGCGGCTGTACTCTAGGTCAAGACCTACGAACCTGTTTTCGTCGAACTACAACCAACTCGTGTAATTATTCAGAGTGTTCCTCACCGTCCGAGGGTCGGTAGTGTAGATGACATCGATCTTCTTACCTCCATGTACTTCGATGCCAAAGTGCGCAGTTTCTTGCCTACCGTCGTTTCAGACGTCCGGAGCGTCCATGACTACATGCAAGAGGGAAAGGATATGGAGGAAGAGGGTGATGCGGTGGTGGAGAAAATGGATGAGGCCGTGGAGGAGAAAGACGATGAGGCCGTGGAGGAGGAAATGAGATGGAGAAGTGAAAGATTGGAACCACCCTTACCAATATCTGGAATGGTGCACGACCGTTCGTAGTAGGGTGAAGGTGGAGAAAACGGCGGTTTTACACGTCAATGCTAGCGCTTCCTAAAATTTGTTCTGCGCCACTTGCATGCGGTGGAATCGAGGTCTGTCATGCACGATCCAAGTCAAACAAAGGCACGTTTGAGCGTGCCGCCTTCACTCATTGACAGGAAAGCCGCACATTTCTCTCTTACGATTTATTTTTTCACTTCCTCTAGACGGTTCCGGTCCCCGCCCTCAATAATTACGCCCCCTTCTTGTCTTCCACGCGAACGAGAACCAGCGGCGGCAGTTCCTTGCAGATTCACTCCGTACTCGAACAACTGCCCCCATCCCTGATTCCATCCCCTCTCGAATCCATCCGCCTCCTTATCACAATGCCTCCATTATTCTACCAGATTCCAGACTCCATTTGCCGCTATGGGTAGAGCTTGGGGTAGCAGTAGGCTAATGTGAAAGCCATGGGACGACGACGCGGATGGCCAGGGCGTCCGCTACTGCGAGGATTGGGGATGGCTGAACCTCAGTGCCACGAACGTGCACAGGATCGCCTCTGGGTTGGACATCATCTCAGCCGGCCGCCTCGCTCGCTGCATCCCTGGCTACCGCTTCATGATGTAGAACATGGACGAACAATCGTTCAGCACGCTAGGCCTTCTTTACCCTGATAATAGCAAATGGCCAAACGACCGCGATGGCCATGTAAGTTCTAGTATCTAGCTTATTCGTTCAGTCATATCATTGATTCATATGTGCTGAACTCTCATCGGAATCTTATGTTCCTTTCGTTGAACGTGTTGTGTGCACGCGCGGTTTGAACAAATCAAACCATTTAAGACTATTTTGTATAGCGGAAGCTCTGCTCGTACCTGGTATTTTCGTATTTTCGTAGTGACACAGTCTTACTTTCGGTGATAGATGAGTTGTCAATTTCGATTTTGCAGTGGAATGCCTGCTAGGTGATATTTTGTTTCCTAAAATAAAAACAAATAGATTAGACAATTTAAGGTTGTTATGCCCCGAGCTATTTATGATCATCGTTAGGAGTTTGTTCTGGGGGCTCTGCTACTACTCCATATGTTGAGTATCTTCGTAGTGACACATGCACAATTTAGGCGATATCTGAGGAGACACTCGTATTTAGGCGATATTTTGTGTACTTTAATCTGAAGCTCCAGTTGTCAAATTGTATTTGCAATGGAATCCATGCTAGGTGATTGTACCAACTAACAACAAACTCTGCAGAATATTCATGGAAAACTGATGCTGCTGGATAAGTGGTCCGAATCAGTAGTGGTGAATATCAAGGAAGAAGAAGAGATGGAAATGGAAGATGACCAGAACTGGGTGGGTGGCAACGGTGAGTGGCAGGTCCTTTTATCATAGGATGTTAGTACTTAGACTCTAAAAATTGTCTACAGATCGGTGAGACTTGCATTGCCATATTTGGAGGGTGTCGGTATTACTACATTCAATAACGGGTGGTCGGCGCCCATTTCCGAATTTGCTTACAGGTTCAACATGGCAGAACTTGACCTCGTGAAGGTATAGATCCCACATAGAATGCGTGAGGGAGCGTGGAAGAACTAGGAGTACGACCTCTTAGCTGTGTTCGACAAGGCAATCACATTCATTAGATGCCAAGAAGACAATGAATGGACAGTCTTGCGCGACAACTTCCTGCGGCCGGAGAAGTATGTCGATGCCGTCTTCACCTACGGCTACTCTTCGTACAAACCGCAACACCTTTATGCGGTCACTGAACCTAGCGGCGACGTGCGTGTTAGGGAGCCGTCCATTTGTGGTGAGTCATGGTGTCATATAGCATGAAAAATACCATTCAAAATTCTGCTTATTGACTGTAAGTAACACACAGGTACCCACGCAGCCACGCGCATCATTCCAGCTCCGGTCATCGAAGATGCAGTAGAAGATGCTGAACTTGGGACATGACGCTAGTTCCTGGCACCTCTCGGAGGCGACACGGAATAGGATGATGAACTCGTGTGGATTCATATCAGGGGAGCACTAAACAACGTTGGTGATACAATAGAACATATGGGGACACAACTTTCTTCATACCCAGCATTGTGGTGTCACGTTTTCTCGAGGTACGCATGTCCATCCAAAGACCCAGTAGAGAAAGTCTGGAGCAGAGTCAACAATCTGAATGGACAATCTGTGTTTCTTGGGATCAACTACCCTTTCTTTCTTGGAGCCCCTGGAGTTGTTGAACCTGTAATTGCTTAGGCAGCCCTGGCCCCTGATGCTGCTGTTGTTGTTGGTGGTGGAGCTGATGAAGAACTAGATGCTGCTGCTACTGGTGAAGCTGACGAAATACTTGGTGATGCTGCTGCTGGCGAAACTAACGAAATACTTGCTAATGGTGTTGCTGGTGAAGCTGACGAAATACCTGCTGAGGCTGCTGCTGGTGAAGCTGACAAAATACCTGCTGAGACTGCTGCCGGAGTCTAGGAAGAACATGTTGGTGTTGTTGCTGAGGTGCCAGCACTTCCAGTGTTGATAGCATATTGTGTGTTTGATTCACACTCACGCGCCTATCATATTGACACTCCAGATCCGACCTAGAGCCGAATCCATATCGGGGGGAGGGGGCCTACAATTGGCTCATCAGTGAGGTCGTACGATTTGAAGGAGAATGCCAGACGGCCAAACGCAGCATTTTGGTTCGTTCCGACGATACCACCAGCTCCAGGGACCTAGTGCTCTTACTGGCAGATCTGATGAACCATTTGTCTTTATATTTATCATTAGTTACGCTTATGTGTGTAAAGACTAAGTTGTGCTTATTTGTGTAAGACTAAGTTAGGCCTAACTGCGTAATTTTCAGTGAAGCACAGCTTTTCTTTCCACGCCCATAACAACAGAATTGCAGCATAGAACATACAAATGTAATGAGCATAGCCGAAATTTTTGCCTAGTATAACAACCACTTCAAGCAAATGATACATCGTGTACGCATTTGAACACATCACTAGAATGTGCCACCTATTGATGATTGATGACATGGATCTAGCTTTTTTGCGCGTATTTGCATTGAATCGCTCATTGATTTGTTCACATATTTTTTGGCAATGGCTGATGAACTCCACTCTCTTGGTAACTTGCTTCGTCAGCGAGCACTTGTTGATGCAATGCAAAGTACGAAATATGGTCGTCATCGTCATTCCATTTAGGTTCTCTATGTTTCGTCATCATGGAGCTACCAATTTCAAATGAAAATCTAGTAAACAATATATGTGTACATTGTTAGAGTATGCTACGGCCATGGTACATACATTTTTTCTACAATCACAAGAATAAAACTTGACGCATTTTCACCTTGTTGACGTTGTGCCGAACTGGGTGGATGTGGCTTTGGGGTTTGGAGAGGAAGGCACCATGGCTGGTGTGTGTGCGACCACGGCGATGGCAAGCTCGGATTCTGGAGCAGGCCAACAGGACCGAGCATGGTCGGCATGGTGACAGATCTCACCCGGGAACGAATTCCCTTCCCCACGCCGTGCCAATGGTGCGGTCATGGCGAGGGCGAGCTCTGATTCGGGATGGGGAGGAGAACGTGCCTATCAGGTTCGCCCAAGTCCTATCTCCGCGCCATGGCCATGACCATAGATTGCCTCCCCGGAGGAAGAAGAAGACGCGTAAAGGATGCATGCGCCAACGCTGCAAGCCTACATGGCTGCAACATAATGGCGAAAGTTGACAGGGGGCCCCAACTTGACGGCCGTTAGCCTGATTTTTTGTATTGAAACATAAAGTTGACTTCGTGCCGAAAAAGACCCTCTGAGTATTTGGCACGCCAACTGTAGTCATCGCGGCTGATTTCAGGAAACTCGGGTACCGCGTTGCCTGGCCACCCCAACTTTCGGGCCGCAAAATGATATTCTCCGTACACGTGTGATGGCTGTAGAACCTGCCACAACTTCCATTGATACGTTGAACCCCGAGTCACTTGGTATCGAGTTCATAGAGGAGTTTCAGCTGAACCATTTTGACCATCTCAAGCTCTGAGAAATCAAGTCCACCAAGTGGACATGTCCCTGTATCCTGGACCAACTTTGCATTCATGCTGATTTCGATTTACTCTACAACAATGTTGATTTGTATGACTTTGTATTTTAGGATGTTGCCATGTATTGCCGCTTGACGCTTCAGTTTCTGAGCATCTTCATGCATACGGTGTGCTCTCACTATTGTTTCATGGAGCAAATGCCTGAAGTTGATTGCATCAACTTCCATCCTATGAACTATGAGTACTCCTTGACACTCGACCAATGGGCTCAATGCTTTGGGTTTGCTAACAACACCATCGACATACACTCCACCATGTTTGTTTTAAACTGTGCACCTTGGGATTACTTCAATAGAATGAGAATTCATGGAAACACACCCAAGGGGGACTAAATTGATCATCCTGCTATTCGTTATTTGTTTTATATTATTACTAATACCTTGTAGGCACATGGTGAGTTCACTAGAGTCAATTTGGAGGACATGATGATCCTCGCAAAAGCTACTATTATTAACTATAACTTAACAACTAATTTGGAAGCCTCTCTTGTGTTTTACCTTAAGCATCAAGCTACGTGGTCTCGAGAACCCATATGCAGAGGACGAGTCATAAACGTTCTTCCACGCGCACTTCACATCAACCTAGGTAACATCCAATCATTGATAGGAAGTCACCTTCTTGGTTTTTCTACTATGAGATCTTGTGGTATGATTTCTAGAACTAATGGTAGATAGCTACAATAGAATCAGCTTCTAGTGACTGTTTTCCACCATGGGCGGGTGACGGTTTTGGATTCATATAAGGGATTTCTACTTTTGTACCCTTAGTTAGTTAGTTGTACTCAGTTTTCCCCAGCCGCTTACATTTTCCTCCCTTTTTCCCATCTCCTTGTACGAAACTTTCGCACGGTCTGAAAACTCGTTGTCCGTCAGTCTTGCCATTACGTGTAGACAAGTGGGGAGGTGTTCATTCGGGTCCCATAGTGGACCCTCGTTGTTATGTGCAGACAACTAAGGCCACGTTCTGTTGGGTCCCGTAGTGGACCCTTGGCGTTACATGCTGACAAGTGGGGCTGCGTTCGTCCGGTTCCCGTAGTGGACACCTCTCTCACTTATCTAGGTTAACATCGGACCCACAGCTTATCCATGTGAGAGTTGGACCCACAGCTTACCTAGGTTGGCGTTGCAAGATGGGATCCCAAGCTAGCCCTGTGCCCGCACCCATGTCGTTGCCTCCCTTTCTTCTTCTTCTCAGCGACGGCGACCCTTTGTCTAGCTTCATTTTCATATAGTGAAATGTAATGCATATATGAAAATTATACACCTTTGAACTCTTTGAAATCGCACTTAGGACATGATAATGTTGTCCTAATAAAATCCTGATCATTTATCATTTCCATGGAGTGAAATATAATCCATAGACTTACATATACAAAAATTATAAACCTTTGAACACTATGCGATGGCACTTAATAAGTGATAATGATGTGCTAGAAAAATTTTGAGAGATTATCATTTTCTCCCCCATTTTCATAGAGTGGGATGTACTGTATAAACTTGTGTATATGAAAATTATACACATTTGGACAATTGAAATCGCACTTAATATGTGATAATATTGTGCTAAGAAAATCTGGAGAGATTATCATTTTCATAGAGTGGAATGTAATGCACAAATTATACACCTTTGAACACTTTCCCTTTAAATTATAATCCAATTCATTTGTTTATGGAAATAAAGTACCAATGGCAAACTCATTATTTTGCATGGATAGAGAGATACCCCTCGACATATATAGGGGCTATATTGTCCACTAGATCACAGAGGATCAACGGTTGGTGGGCATGATCCGCGTGACAGCTGTCTCAACCAATCCGAGCGTAGCAGACAAGCTGAGCACAGGTGTGAGACATTGTGGCTAAAAGAGGGGAAAATTGAGTAGAACCTAAGAACTAAGGGCAAAAATGAGTACAACTGTTGGGGGCACCCCCGGGAAGTTCATGCCAGGGTATTAAGGCCGAGTTAGACGAGGTACGGCACGGTCAAAGCAAGTGCTGGCTGGGTCACCTCAAGGCAGGCCGACCTACAGAGTAACCCGGCCCGTTGGGTATTTGCCTAAAATTAACCCGGCCAGCATAAGATATATGTCAGCCATGTTTGTCCACTAATTATGCAGGTACTCTCGTAGCCAGGTTAGCCAAGTGCTGGTCAGGTTACGATTTGGCTTCCAAGAGAACGAATGAATCTCCTATTGATCAAAAGGTGGCCTCTGTGCACTGTAGTGTGAGCAAAGCAAGCAGAGGGAAGGACCAGCGGGGCGTGGCTAACAAGGATGACGCGGGCGATGTTGGCTGACGTAGCTCGTGTCTGGTGAAGCTTAAAACTAAGGGGTACGCAGTGGATTACGTCCATAGGCCAGACGAACCGTTAAAGTGAATAAAGAAGCATCTAGCTTTAACCAAGAGGCATATTCGGGGAATATGCCTCCGCGTATGCGCTAACTTTTTAACCCGGCATCCCCTATATAAGGAGCACGAGGACCTTCATAGTAGGGGATCGATCATTCTGTCTTGGTATAGCCCTAGAGCATAGTAGTGAGGGGTAAGAGAGCTAGTGTCCATCTCACAAACAGATTCAGGAGCACTTGTAAACCACCATTGATAGAGAGAAATACAAGCATCTGTGTGTGGAATCACCACACTATCCCTCCCTAGATTCCTCTAGCGCTCATTGGCCCCATCTTTAGCCTATCCATGGCATTTGCCGTGCCACCACCATGATAGTTGGCGCCGACCGTGGGGCTAGAGGCGCTAGCAGGAGTAAGAATCCGGACGGGAGACATCTTCGGCAACAGCGAGCGCATTGTCTCTGGCTTGGTTCAGTGCTTTGGTCCACGAGATTACATCAGTGACAATGCTGGGAGCTTCGGCAGACGTCCTCCTCCGTGCAATGGTCTCTTCATCAAGCTTGGCACACATAGGATCTACGTTGGCATCGACGAGACCTACGTCCACCTGCGGCATGTCGTCGATGGAGGAGAACCACCTATCAACGCAATTAGTGGTCCACGTATCGCTCGCCCAGCAAGCTGCGCTGAGGTCATGATGACGGCGCCAAACACAGGAGCAAGCAAGGATCCGGCGCTAGATCCGGAGGTCACACCAAAATAGGCAAGGTCTAGATTCCCACCTCTATAAAGGCTAGAGAACGTACTACAGTAGGCAATAGATAGTATAGAGACACCAATAGCTCATGTGGTAGATCCGGCTCAGGCGCAAGCTGACTTAGAGGAGACTAGGCAGAAAATGCTAGCTGGGGCGAAAAAGGTAGTAGAGTCACAGCAGTTGCTGAACATCACTCCGAGAGAATATGCAAAGGCAAATCGCATAGATGGAGTAAAAATCCGAGGTAGAAACCTGATTACGGAAATTGACAAGGAAGGTGAGCCCAGACCAGGTCAGATAGCAATTGTAGTAACAGTAGGGCTAGAGAGATAGAGTACCTCGACAAAGAACCTTAGGGCGGCCAACGCAGCAGCATCCGAGTTAGAGGGCTTAACCGGAGAGGCCCGGGAGAGGCAACAGGAAAGGGTAAACCACTTGTTGAGAGTGGCTTGCCAAAAAAACGAGGAACTAAATAAGGCAAACCCGGCACAACCCAGAGCATCACGTGTGGTTCATTCGGCATGAAATAACCCAGCAAAATCTGCTGGAGCTGTGTCATCCCCGGGTCATGCTCCTAGGAGAGAGGTGGTATCCTCTAGGAGAAGGGATAATCAAATGGTCCCATATGACCCGGTAAGGGAAGGAAAAGGAAAGGCAGTGCAAGTTGACGATGATCGCCACAGCTCTAGCCGAGGTGAAGCTGGCCGAGGTAACCGTGACCAAGGCAATTCCTGTCAACGGAACGCTGCCAACGGCAATGCCGGACAGTGTGATCGGGCCGGAACAGGGAAAAATGTACCTCGACAACAACAATAGTAGTACGCGCCTCGGCAGGAGAGAAGTGTAGGTCAAGCAGCCCAACAACAAAATGTTCGTCCAGGTCAAGACAGGTACGATGATGGTTACTCAGCAATGATGGATGCCGGATTTCCTAGGTCGGAGCACCATGTGATTGGATCATGGTTGGGAAGCAGGAACTTTCAGCCAGATGACGCGAGATGAAGCTGGACCAAATCTATAGGTCGGAGCCAATTGAGGTGCAAGGTCCCCCGGGTCTGGTGTGCTTTGGGCCCCGGATCATGAGAGAATCACCTGTGTCGAACTTCCAGTTGGCAAGAGGAACAAAGACATATGACGGCAGTACCAAACGGATGATTAGCTCATTGATTATGCAACTACTGTGAACATTGACATAGGTAATTTGAGATGGCCGGTGAGATATGTGCCCCAGATGCTGGAAGGACCTGCAAGGGTTTGGCTGAACAATTTGCCGCCAGGAAGTATCAACTGTTGGTTGGATTTTGAGTAGTTATTCATAAGAAACTTCTCGAGCACCTACAAGATGCCAAATAGGCCACAGACTTTGGTGTCGTGTAAGCGAAGACCGAATGAGCCTGACCGAGAGTTTCTGACCCAGTGGTGTAACATGTGCAACTCGTGTGAAGGGGTGATTGCATCGCAAGCTATAGCATGGTTCGCCCAAGGTTGTAGATATGGAAGTATGTTATGGGAATGGTTGCAGCGAGATATGCCAACTACACTGGCTAAAACGATCCGGATCGCAGATTCATATGCGCTGGGAGATCCAACGGAACCCCAGCTAACGTCGAGCGAGTCTAATGAGGAGTATTACAACAGAGATGGATCCAGATCATCCAGCAAGAATGATTTCCGAGGTAAAAGAAGGGACGATCGTCTGGATTATCGGTATAGGTCGCAACAAGTGGCCCCTATGGACTGAGATCAGCCTAATGCCGGTGCAAATCAGCGTTAGAAAACTTGAGGGCAACTGTGGCAACAAAAGACTGAGGGAAGAAAGCCCTGGACCCTGGAGCAGAAAAAATAGTGACGGGAAAGAAAGGACCGTCCGAGGTATACGTTCGAGTCTATGTTGGACCAACCTTGCAAGTTTCATACACCAAGCCCCAATAGCCCAGCGAACCATACGACCCGGCAGTGGAATGGATGAGGAAGTTAGAACAAGGTAGTTCGGGGAATGCTCAGGCACCTCGGAACGAAGCACCTTGGAATGAAACACCTCGGTATCCATAACTCACACGGGGGAATGGACAGCAACTGATGTTGCCTCCACCACCACTGATTTATGAAAATCAGGAAAGGAGGGATACTGTGAATCAGGTGAATGACCAACAGCAGCAAGATCAAGGATACCGTGGCAATGAGGAGAGAAATGAGTACAGGGAGCATCATCAAAGTTATTGCGTGTTCACCACATAAGAGAATGACAAAAAGAGCTTTTAGCGCCGAGATATGGTGGTAAATGCGGTAATGCCGGCTGTGGTGAGGTATATGCCTTGGTCAGATCAGGAGATTACGTGGAGTATCAATGATCACACAAATCTTATGCCAACTCGAGGGACCTACATGTTGGTCCTGGATCCAACATTCATCGAGCCGAATATCAATGTGATGTTTTCCAAGGTGCTGATAGATTATGGCAGTAGCATTAACATCATGTACAAGGATACCATGCACGAGTTGGGGATATATGAGAATATGCTGCAAGCTACGAGGACCACTTTTCATGGCATTGTGCCTAGTATTTCAAGATCTATGAGGATCAAGCTTGGCACACACAAGATCTACGTTGGCATCGACGAGACCTACGTCCACCCGCGGCATGTTGTCGAGGGAGGAGAGCCACCTCTAAACGCAGTTAGTGGTCCACGTATCACTCGCCCAGCAAGCTGCGCTGAGGTCATGATGATGGCGCCAAACGCAGGAGCAAGCAAGGATCCGGCGCTAGATCCGGAGGTCACACCAAAATAAGCAAGGTCTAGATTCCCACCTCTATAAAGGCCAGAGAACGTACTGCAGTAGGCAATAGATAGTATAGAGACACCAATAGCACCTGTGGTAGATCCTCCGCTCGGGATCTCCTTCACCGTCGCCTCGCCGCGCGGCCCTACAGAGCTCCGCCCCTAGCCGCTCCGCATCAAGCTCGCTCTGGCTATCCCTTCCTCGCGAGCCCTACCGCGCGTCTCTCTCCTTTGCATTGGCCCGCCACCGTGAGTGCCTATCGTGCTCTTTGACGCCCCCTACAGTGTCGCCTGGCCACGACCCCGGTCGCCTCTGCGCCTGCCCCTTTGTTTTTCTACTCATGTTGCTCTCTAATCAGCTCTCGGTATTGTTGTTTACTACCAATGCTACTACGTTCCAGTACTGCTAGCTGGTGATGTTGCCTAGAGTATATCTGCCTAGGGTACCGATGAGGACCACCGCGATGCCAATCGAAGACCATCGGTGTCGTTCCAAGTTCACCATCGACAATCGGAGCCGAAACCCCAAGGCCTTCGACACGGAGCATCGAGAACGCCTTCACGGACCCGAAGACCACGGATGCGACAAGATATACTCTGTTGTCCGAGAACGTTCCCGCCGAGACCGATCCCCGTCGAACCCTGTCGAACCCCGAACCCCAGGAACTAAGATCTTCCGAACCTAGATGTGTGACCCTAAGCCTCTATTTTTATAATATGACATCTATATTGTGCATATAAATTTCCATGCTGGCATACTTATTCTTTTGGTTGGGGTACTTTGTCGATTCACCTCATAATTAAATATGGAGTCTCTATGCAGGCTATTTTAGTCTTATATTGGCTCCATTTAAATTTGTGTAGCGAACCGATGCCATGTTTTTCCTTGTTAAGACAACATTTAAATTGCGGGGTATCTAAATAACTGGAACCTATTAATTAATTGTCGGGACCCCGGATCCGCTTAATACTGCCTAATTGCACCGCATCTTGGCCATGCCATGCATCATATCACAATCATGCCAGATCTTTTGTCGTAGTATTAAATATTGCATCCGGTGTTTCTTCTAGTGTTTGCTTCTTCGCGGATTAGGCCGATGAGTGGATGCGAGAATCGACAAGTTCTCCAGATATGATCCGTCGGCAGTGTTTCCCAGGCGAGCATCCCTTCCCCTTCTACCTATTTTGCGTTTATAGTCTTTAATTCCTCTTGTTGATCTATTTCTATCCGTGTCGCGATGCTTTAGTGTTCTGTACCAGTTATATCCTTGCAGCTGTTATATTGCATGGGACACCTCCTATTACATGTTTCTTGTTAGACAGTTGGCCCTGTGAGTCGTAGTTGCTTGCTCAGGTGTTGCCTCGCGTCGTCGATGTTCCACAGTTGTTGGGAGGTTGGCACATGTTTAATGGTGGAGCTGATCATGATTCTAATTACAGTTTATTAATTAATGTTGATGGTAGATTAATGCAGAGGCACCGGTGGGTAATAGTAATTATTTGGTTCTTAACCGCTCACTGGTGTCCCCTAGGACCCGAGTTCTTGACACCTGTTCCGAGATCGAGCGCGCTAACCACAGGTGGGGTGTGTGGGCACCCCCATCGGCTTACTACCTGATTTCAAAGTACTGTACCAGGGGCCACAAGTAGTTTGGGGCTTTATTACTATTCTGTACTTATGCCATGCTTTACTGCTTTATTTAAGATTGAGCGTGGAGCACCTGTACTATTTAGGATGTGGAATGTTTTCACGGAATCGACAAGCCCAGTCACACTTTCGGGTTCCCAGTCGTTTATAGCCATTGGCACAAACCCTGGGTCCGCCTCGGAGCCGGCCGACTTCGTTGCGGGTAGCCTAGTGGGGTGGCCCCCCATGTACTTGCTTTGGGTCTGGGAAACGTCATGACTTAGGCCCCGTGTATGTTAATTGATCTGGCAAAAAGGGTCGAAGTGCGGATGGATACTTTGGTGCACCCCTGCAGGGTTAAATCTTTTCGAAAAGCCGTGTCCGCGGTTATGGACGACTTGGAGCACAGTTTCTCGATCATAGACAACTAAAACTAAAGTTTGATGTTATAATTTGACTTGTATCTGAGATGACTAGTAAGTTGGATAACTGCCATGGAAAGATTAAATAAAACTGCCAATCGTGTGAGTTTCCTCGGCTTAACTTCCTCGTTTGTTCTCGAGGGGGAATGCCAGGATGGGTATGTTTGGTGTTAGTATCAGGTTGGATCGGAATAGGTCTCTCTTATCTCTCTCCGATAGTCGCCAGTATTATAGAGTCTCTATAGGTTGTTTAGTGCCGCTGCACTGCCGCTTCATTCCACCATACCTATGTAGGCGAGGACCGCCGAATTCTAGCCTCGCCATGTACTGGCCTCAGTACTGACGCTCCTCTTTTTTCCTTTTCCCTTTGTCGGCACCCCTTTTGTTTTAGCAGGTTTGAGATCGACGTTGTTAGCAGGGTTACCCTTCTGGCTTGTCCTGGGTAGGGTTATGGACGCCATTGATTATTCTTCAGGGCTCTTAGCCCCATTTGCATCTTGTCCGTACTCGGACGCTGTAACGTTTTCAAGGTGATTTGGATCTTTGTATTGTATATCTGTATTCTTGACTTGTTGAGTCGCTGTTGTATATATATCTGTTCTGTGGGTCCCATCGAGGACTGTTGTGTAATGGTATTACTTCGTTTTCCACCCGCACGAAAGTGCCTGGTGGTCGTCCTTGAATCGTTTCTATGCGGGTTTGGCGGAAAGGGCTAAAACTTGCATAGGGCGGATTCGAGGGTGTTACAGATTGGTATCAGAGCCCAGCAGTTGCGATACCCCACAGGTCCAGCCTGCAGGATAACCTAGCTAACGGACATTGTAGAGTGTCAAAACAATTTTGAAAATTGGTTGGATATATCTGATTAGGTCTGCTTTTACTCCTTACCTCTATGCTCTTCTCCTCTTACCTTCGCGTGTTTTGAATCTACTCTTATCTTCTCTTCGAGTCCAGGAATTCTCGTTGATGGGTTTCCATCGTACCTTCAGGGTTTCGCTTCCTCCTTTGGTAACGGTGCTTCTACATCCGGTCTTCATGCTATCTGAGGAATCCTTCATCTGTTGGACTTTTCTTTGTTCCTTCTTTGTGCCTTCCGGTGTTTCCAATACGACCTCATAATCTACGCCAGATCCAATGAAGATCCTACATCACTCCTCTGTTTTTGAACCTCGTTTGTCGAGATCTTCAGTCTGAACTCCGAGAGTTTGTGGCACGATTCCTTTGTTCATGTATAGAGTAATGCTTTGAGTGCGGGATGGAGTAGCTACCATACCACTACTCTTATCATTCGCTCTTGTACATTGAATCGGTGGATCAAGCAATTTTACTCCTTCCACAGAAGATAAAGGTGGCCTTACCTTTCGATACCTTTATCTTCATCTTTGTTTCTCCGAAGTATCCTCTTGAGAAATGTGAGCAACGATCCCTTGTTGGTGGTGTCGCCAATTTCAAGATGGGGCAAGAATCTTTGTTAGTGGTGTTGCGAAGATCTACACGAAGCGAGAAGATTCAGATCGTCGGCCTTCTTCCCCGTACCATGAGGCGGATCTCGAAGGCGAGATCCATTGTTAGTGGTGTCGAATTGTAGCACCCCGGTAAAACCACCACTAGAAAATCGCCTGTTGTTTTTATTTTGTGCATCATCATGACTGCATGCTCATGTCATCATGACACATTGCATTTGAGCATCGTCATCATAATGCATGGTTGTTTAAAAACTATTTTCGAAAACCTATTTGTTTTTCTAAATAAGCCCCGTCTTTATTTCGAATCAAAACCCGGGCTGGCAGGAATATTTTGTTTCATCTATAAATGGATTTCAAAAGCCCCGTTTTAAACAGATAAAATATTTATATTATTTTAGGGGGCATCCAAACCGGGCCGAACCGACCCAGTCGGCCACCCCCAAAAACATCCAAAACCCAAATCCTATCTAACCCAACATATATCTAACCACCCCTACCATATCCACACCACCTACCACCTCCAATTCCCTCCCAGCCACCACCTGCGCGCCTCCCCACTCCCGTTTTTCCGCTCCCGCCTGCTGCTCCCGCCCACGCACACCACCCTGCCACCTCACCCGAGCCACTCACAGCTCACCACCTCACCAACCCCTCCCTAATCTTCCTCCACCACACACACCCTGGGCACACACACGCATGTCCCTGTGCCGACAACCCACCTCGGCGTCTTCCCCCTGGCCCCACATGCCGCTCCCAGGGCCACCACCAAGTGTCGCCTCCCTCTTCCCACCAACCATGCCATCCTTCTTCGCCTTCCTCGGGCCTCTCTCCAGGCCGACGCCGCCTCCACCCGCTTCTCCGGCCCCCTCCTCCCATTCGCCCCTGCAGCGCCAAGCCCCTATGTGCCGTCCCCTGTGACCTCGTCGCGGCGCGACCGTTCTTCCTCGATCCCCGGCCGTGAGAGACCGTCTCCGCCCCGCCGGTTTCCCCTCTCCGGCTCACCCTCCCCACCCTGCGCCGATGCGCTCTCCTGCGACCCCCGGCTCCACCTCGTCCCACCGCAGCGTGACGGGTCCGCCTCGGTCCTGTACGGCACTGTTCGCCACCCCTGCAACACGCTGCCGGCCAGCGCCCCTGCAGCGCTCGTCCCCACCTCGGCCGTGTGCACCTCCTCCTCATCACGGGCCCCCCTCTCCCTCGCCTACAAGCTCCGCTCGAGCCGGCCGCCGTTTGACCACCTCGCCCGGTCGTCGTTCCGCAGCCGCTGTCATCCGCCCGCCTCTCTCTGCTCCCGTTCGCCACCCTCCTCTTCTCTGCCTTGGCACGCCGCCGTGGGGAGCTCTGCCCATGGCCGCTCCGCATCAAGCTCGCTCTGGCCGTCCCTTCCTCGCGAGCCCTACCGCGCGTCTCTCTCCTTCGCATCGGCCTGCCACCGTGAGTCCCTGTCGTGCTCTTTGACGCCCCCTATAGTGTCGCCTACCCACGACCTCGGTCGCCTCTGTGCCTGCCCCTTTGTTTTGCTACTCGTGTTGCTCTCTAATCAGCTCTCAGTATTGTGGTTTAGTAGCGATGCTACTCCGTTCCGGTACTGCTAGCTAGTGATGTTGCCTGAGGACTCTGAGCTAGACAAGAAATATATGTCAGGCAAGTTTCTGCGTAGGGTACCGATGAGGACCACCGCGATGCCAATCGAAGACCATCGGTGTCGTTCCAAGTTCACCATCGACAATCGGAGCCGAAACCCCAAGGCCTTCGACACGGAGCATCGAGAACGCCTTCACGGACCCGAAGACCACGGATGCGACAAGATATACTCTGTTGTCCGAGAACGTTCCCGCCGAGACCGACCCCCGTCGAACCCTGTCGAACCCCGAACCCCAGGAACTAAGATCTTCCGAACCTAGATGTGTGACCCTAAGCCTCTATTTTTATAATATGACATCTATATTGTGCATATAAATTGCCATGCTGGCATACATATTCTTTTGGTTGGGGTACTTTGTCGATTCACCTCATAATTAAATATGGAGTCTCTATGCAGGCTATTTTAGTCTTATATTGGCTCCATTTAAATTTGTGTAGCGAACCGATGCCATGTTTTTCCTTGTTAAGACAACATTTAAATTGCGGGGTATCTAAATAACTGGAACCTATTAATTAATTGTCGGGACCCCGGATCCGCTTAATACTGCCTAATTGCACCGCATCTTGGCCATGCCATGCATCATATCACAATCATGCCAGATCTTTTGTCATAGTATTAAATATTGCATCCGGTGTTTCTTCTAGTGTTTGCTTCTTCGCGGATTAGGCCGATGGGTGGATGCGAGAATCGACAACTTCTCCAGATATGATCCGTCGGCAGTGTTTCCCAGGCGAGCATCCCTTCCCCTTCTACCTATTTTGCGTTTATAGTCTTTAATTCCTCTTGTTGATCTATTTCTATCCGTGTCGCGATGCTTTAGTGTTCTGTACCAGTTATATTCTTGCAGCTGTTATATTGCATGGGACACCTCCTATTACATGTTGCTTGTTAGACAGTTGGCCCTGTGAGTCGTAGTTGCTTGCTCAGGTGTTGCCTCGCGTCGTCGATGTTCCACAGTTGTTGGGAGGTTGGCACATGTTTAATGGTGGAGCTGATCATGATTCTAATTACAGTTTATTAATTAATGTTGATGGTAGATTAATGCAGAGGCACCGGTGGGTAGTAGTAATTTTTTGGTTCTTAACCGCTCACTGGTGTCCCCTAGGGCCCAAGTTCTTGACACCTGTTCCGAGATCGAGTGCGCTAACCATAGGTGGGGTGTGTGGGTACCCTCAACGGCTTACTACCTGATTTCAAAGTACTGTACCGGAGGCCACAAGTAGTTTGGGGCTTTATTACTATTCTGTACTTATGCCATGCTTTACTGCTTTATTTAAGATTGTGCGTGGAGCACCTGTACTATTTAGGATGTGGAATGTTTTAGCGGTATCGACAAGCCCAGTTACACTTTCAGGTTCCGAGTCATTTACAGCCATTGGCACAAACCGTGGGTCCGCCTCGGAGCTGGCCGACTTTGTTGTGGGTAGCTTAATGGGGTGGCCCCCCATGTACTTGCTTTGGGTCTAGGAAACGTCATGACTTAGGCCTCGCCGACATACCGATGGGTGTATGTTAATTGATCTGGCAAAAAGGGTCGAAGTGCGTGTGGATACTTTGGTGCACCCCTGCAGGGTTAAATCTTTTCGAAAAGCCGTGTCTGTGGTTATGAACGACTTGGAGCACAGTTTCTCGATCATAGACAACTAAAACTAAAGTTTGCTGTTATAACTTGACTTATGACTAGTAAGTTGGATAACTACCATGGGAAGATTAAATAAAACTGCAAACCGTGTGAGTTTCCTCGGCTTAACTTCCTCGTTTGGTCTCGAGGGGGAATACCAGGATGGGTATGTTTGGTATTAGTATCAGGTTGGATCCGAATAGGTCTCTCTTATCTCTCTCTGATAGTCGCCAGTATTACAGAGTCTCTATAGGTTGTTTAGTGCCGCTGTGTTGCCGCTTCAGTCCACCATACCTGTGTAGGCGAGGACCGCCGAATTATAGCCTCGCCATGTACTGGCCTCAGTACTGACGCTCCTCTTTTTCCTTTGCCCTTTGTCGGCACCCCTTTTTGTTTTAGCAGGTTTGAGATCGACGTCGTTAGCAGGGTTACCCTTCCGGCTTGGCCTGGGCAGGGTTATGGACGCCATTGGTTATTCTTCAGGGCTCTTAGCCCCTTTTGCATCTTGTCCGTACTCAGACGCTATAACATTTTCAAGGTGATTTGGATCTTTGTATTGTATATCTGTATTCTTGACTCGTTGAGTCACTGTTGTATATATATCTGTTCTGTGGGTCCCATCGAGGACTGTTGTGTAATGGTATTACTTCGTTTTCCACCCTCACGAAAGTGCCTGGTGGGAGTCCTTGAATCGTTTCTATGCGGGTTTGGTGGAAAGGGCTAAAACTTGCATAGGGCCGATTCGAGGGTGTTACACATTGTAAGCAAAGCATTGCACAATGATTTCTACTATCTTATTGATGCACATCCACAGGAGAAGAACAAGGTGGGAAGGTCCAGAGAAGAATCTAAGACTCAGTGGAATGTAGCACTACTTAGTCCCTTTGACACCTAACAAAGAGGTGAATGTATCCGAGTCACTCATATGTTGGTATGTATGTCGGCAATGAACTTATCAATGAAACTTCAGCACCCCTAGCAGAAACTCGGGAACTGCCATAATAATTGTCTTTCTTGTTTGTATGTTTGTATATGTCGGTTGGCTTACATTATGTGTGCCTTAGCCGGATTAGTAATGTATGAGCACCAAAAACCCAACTCTTCAACATTGCTACTGTCCAACAAGAATTGGCTTCATGGCAAGCAAGAGAACAAGTTTGGAATGGCAAAGCACATCAACAACTACTAAGGAAAGGGAACTAATCAAGCCGACATTTGTTATTTGAACTAACCCCTTGTTTACTTTATTCGTCTCCTGCTGGATTATTTCGAGCTAATCTCAAAGTTTCAAGTATTGTTAAGTCAATTTTTTGAACCTCGGACTCGTAACTCGAAAAACCGATTCAAGGTAGACGCGAGCCGAGTCAAAAATTGGGGGAACAAGAAAAGGAAACTCGGGGACTTCGCGCACGATAATCCGACGTTAAAAACTTAGTAGAAAACAACACAAATTGTAGCAAAATAAAACCAAAGTGCTTCAGTACAACATCACCTGGCATACCGGGGATCTGACAAATGTTTGTTAAGTGTTTTTCACGCTCAAGAGGCAGCGGTAGAAGCCGAATCATCGGCCAACGAAGGAGGTACTTCAGCATCTGCTGGCGGGGCACTAGCCTCGGCCTCATCTTGGGGGTTAGCCTCCTCATCTTCTGAATCTTCGACGTCATCGCCAAGTTCAGAGGCGTCATCGACATCGTTCTCATCCTCCGCGCCCTCTAAAACGTGGGCGTCATCGATCACATGCCGGTAGCTCGGACCCTGATTCCAAGTATGGCAGAAGGAGTATTGGATGAGCTTGTTTGTGCATGTTTTGCGTTGAGCAACACACTCTGGATCATCGGACCGCTTTGATCTAGTGTGCATACGGTCGAGCAACCCTAGGTCAATTCCTTCATACCATGAGAGAACGAAATGCAATGCGGTATTAGCCTCGGCTCGTGCATCACACTCTTGCCAAAGGTGCAACCGAGTTTCGCAATCCATTAGCTTTGCTATAAGAGCGACCTTTCCCTTGGGAGTGGGCTCAGTGGGCTAGAGAGAATTAAGCATCCGCATCGTTGCCGGCATGATATCTGCGCCATAATTCTTCACCAGCTCCATGCGAGCAGCAAGGCTAACCAACAGATCCTCCATGACATAAGTGATTGACCCGGCGGTAGGACCTGTTGGAATACCCCGCTGATGGTGTGACCTAGCCAATGCACCAGCAGCAATTGAATCGCCCTCAGGGAACTTTCCTGAGAATAGAACAAGGAATTCAGTGGACAACAATACATAACCCGGTGAGGTAAAAATGAAAATTGAGAAAGGAAAAGGAACTCATGGGAAATCTGCAGAAGGATGCGGGTAAGCTCGGCATACACATTGGCATTGATGGCCTAGAGCTTTTCATATTTCGAGGTCACCGATGTCAGTTTTACGTCGGACTCCTGCAGCAAGTCCTTGTCCTTGGAAATCTATGGGGTCAGGTGCTCCTTCTCCTCGACGAATCCTGATCTGCCTTATCCAGCTCGGATTTATGGAGATCCTTGAGCCTTTGGATTTGGGTGTTCAGCCGAGTAATCTCCGAATCTTGGAGGCGTAGCTGAGCAATCTCGTCATCCTTCTTCTTCAGTTCATCTTGATGATTTCCTACTTGTTCGAGAAAATGCGTCATCATATCAGGAATTGGTACGCTGTCTTCAAGTGCAACTGCAATAGTGGGTTAATCCGGCGGGGCCGAAGTATAAGTATCTACCGAGTCAAGGAAAGAGCACACAATGGTCAAGAGAACAAGACAAATTACCTTGGATTTCAGCCAGATTTTTGCGCATGATAATATTTTCAGCCTCAACCTCGGTTGCATAAGTCGGATTACAAATTAATAATTAATAAGGATAACAAGCGACGAGAAGGAAAAGATCTTGAGATAAGAAAGTTACCCTTCTTCTCGTACTCTGCCAACAGCTTGTCATATCACGTGCAAACATCTTTGTATGAGTCTAGCAAGCGCTGGAACTCATCAGTTCGGCGGTTGGTGGTGATTTGAGAAACAAGATAATGTTAGTTACAGGCAAAGAGAAAATAATTCGAAGTACTCAAGATCCGGGCCAAGTGGAACTTAACCCGTCCCTAGGAGTGTGGATATTCAAAGTATTCAAAATCCGGGCCAAGTGGAACTTAACCCGGCTCTAGGAGTGTGGATATTCGAAGTATTCAAGATCCGGGCCAAGTGGAACTTAACCCGACTCTAGGAGTGTGTATATTCAAAGTATTCAATATATGGGCCAAGTGGGACTTAACCCGACTCTAAGAGTGTGGATATTTGAAGTATTCAAGATTTGGGCCAAGTGGAACTTAACTCGGCTCTAGGAGTGTCGATATTCGAAGTATTCAAGATCCGGGCCAAGTGAAACTTAACCAGGCTCTAGGAGTGTGGATATTCGAAGTCTTCAAGATCTGGGCCAAGTGGAACTTAACCCGGCTCTGAATTTACCACTATTTGAAAAAGCTAAGGACTTGCACTAAAATTCTCTAGGAGCATGCAACTGAGTAATAAATTACTCCCTAAGAGGCTCGGGGACTAGGGGATATATCTATAAGCATTCATTAACATAAAGCAGCATAGTAGAAGAAAATGATTACCTCCATCATGCAGCCAGCCAAAGAGATAGCCTTGGTGGCGGAGTTTATCCGAGCGCTGAATTCCTCTGGGCCAAACTTCTCCGGAAGGTCATCCTTCGGATCAATAAATTCGGTGTTATTCTAGTTGTTAACATATTCTATGAGAAATGGGTTGTAGCTTTCGCCGCTAGAAGGATGGCTCATCACGAAGCCTTTGGCATGAGTCTCCTGCCTCACGGACTGAGCAGCAGCAAGACTGATATGCAAGACCAGTTGCTTACTGCCCTCTGATCCGGCAGCGAGAGACCAGGAAGTGGAGTCCTAGGCTGGCTCTGCAGCTTTCTTGAGCTTATCGGAGGATGACGGGCGCTAAAGAGGAGTCGAAGCTGCAGAGCCAGATTGAGGGGTGCAAGCATTCTGAAAGATGTCCTTAATGGACACCATGGATCCAAAAGTAGTGGATTGGGATTTCTTCAAGGCCTTCACTTTTATTGCTGCTGCTGGCTTTGAGGCTGGGGCTAGTGCTGAGGCTAATGCTGCTCGTGCTGATGCTATTGATGCTGCTTCTGGTGGTGCTTGTATCACTGGTACTGTTGGTGGTGTTGCTGGTGCTGCTAGTACTGGTGTTGTTGATGCTAAAGAAACAAAAACTAAAGAAGTTGTCGGGGGCGGTGCCGATGAAGTTGGCACCTTAGAGTTGGTTGGTGGCGGTGCAGCAGAGTCGCTGGGGAGATCCGGCATTGTCGTATCCTCGGTTGCTCTACTGCCCCCGCGCCGACGTTGCCCTCCTCATGATGAGGTGGGCTCTGGTCTGGCGCAGCAGCGGAGTCCTCTTGAATAGGACTGAGCAAGCGAACGTCGTCATCGTAGGAGGGAGAAGGACTGGTCCGGATCGGAGAAGAAATGTCAGAACCGATCTGGGGAATGATTCTAGGAGCTCTGGAAAAATAAAAGAGCAGCAAGTCAAAAAGAGAAAGAAAAATAGATAAAAAGCAAAGGTAGAAGCAGAAAATTTTGGATGCAGACAAAAGAACGAAAACGACTTACTCATCCGAGGTGGGGGGCACCAAAGGCTTGGGTGCCCTCCGTACCATGCTCTTGGCCGCTGGCTTAGCCGAAGCTTTCACCAGGGACTTCTTCTGCCTCTTGTTGGGCGGTGGCGCCTCCGAACCTGCTGCCGAGGTAGCCGCACGTTTCTGGAAGGAGCAATGACCAGACCACCCGTGGCAAGAGGGGGAACCTCGAGGACCTAACCATCCGGGTTAGCTGAAGATTCATACATAACCAGGAATGCGTAAGAGATGGGCACAGGGTCAAATACCTCAAGAACCTCAACATCCGAGTCATCGTCATCTGACCAATCCCTCAAAGAAGAGGCCTTACCAGGGGTACGCTTGGTGGTGTCCGGGGTAGGCAAGAAGCTCTCCGGATCAGGCTCCACCTCATCAAGCTTGGTGTGGTCAGCCACCCGCTTGCTCGCCAGCTCCTTGCCATCCTCAAGTGGTTGCTGGAGGAATTGCTGAGAGAAAAAGTATCGGTGGTTGAGTTAGAAAGATTGTCCGACATACCGAGAAAACCAAGAAAAATGCGCAAGAGAGAAATTTACCTTAGGAGGTGGGTTAGCCTGGGTATAGGGTGCAAGCCCCCATTCCCTAGCCCCGGAGAAGTCTTTATCCATGTTGAAGATAGCCTTGACCCGACGGAACACCGCCGAGTTGTTAAGCTCGAAGGAGGAGGTACGGTGGGGATCGAGGGGGCCGCTCAGGTAGCAGATCTTGTGGGCGCGCTTCTGAAGGGGGAGAACTGGCTGCGGACGAAGGTGATCATGATATCCTCACCCTGCAATTCCTCCTTGACCAGCTCCTTGATCGGGTGATCTACCTGATTCGCTAGGTCAGTGGGTCGCTTTGGAATGTTCTCCCATAGAGTGGTGTCTGGGACACCAAGCTTGAAAGGGAGGAGCCAGATCAAATCTTTGTCCGTGGTATTCCGGACGTAGAAGAAGGTCCGGGCCCAGCCTTTGCAGGACACGAGCCTAGTGACCCGGGGAAACGCGGAGCTCTTGCATAGAGAAATGGAGGCTCCACCACAATGGGTCATGTGTTTCTCGGCCAGAGTAAGGTGTTTGTCCGGGGAACCATTCTTCCTTAGACCGAAGAACTTGATATGTATTTCCTTGGTGGGCTAGAGGCCGATATACTCCTCAATGCCAGACGCAAAGGAGAAAAGAGAGGTAATGGCATTGGCGGGGATATGGTGCGGTTGTAGTTAATAGGTGGAGATGAAGTCATGGAAGAAATCAGAAACGGGCAAACCAAAGCCGTGTTGGAAATGAGAAAGAAAAACAACGTACTCCCTAGATTTGTAGAGGGAGCAACCTCTTGGGCGGCGAGGCGGCAGGCAACGCCTGCGGGGATGCGGCGCGTCGCGTATAGCCAGTCTATGTTATCTTGACAGACGAAGGCTCCGTCCCAACCACCGTTCTCACGGGTTACGTCTTCTTCCTCTTGCTAGGCGACGATGGTGGCCTCCTCTTCGGTCATGGCGAGGTCGAGCTCCTCATGAACAAAGTCAGAATAGAGGAAGCCGGCCGCAAGGAATATAGAAGTGCAAGTCCCTGTGGTTAGCAGCTCAAGCAAAGGCGGTGGCGCGGTCGCTAGGTGCGGCTGGACGCGATTGGCGACGGTGCAACACTAGCGCAGAAACGGTGGCGGCGGAGGGGTTGTAGTGGTGAACAAGAGAGGCCGGGGAGCACGTGGAGTGGGGAATTTCCCCAAGGTTGCCCCTGCCCCCCTATTTAACCATGCATCGCGGGCCTGTAGTGGGATCCTTTGCGGTGGCCCAACCGCATGATGTGGCTGTGTACGCGGCGAAATCGACCAATCAAATGCCAGCCACAGCTAGGGGCACAGGGAACGAAAGATCCTGTGACGTGATGTGGTGTTACAGTTAACAAGGCGCTGCCGCGACGGGATGTACGTTGCAGTTATTCCTAACATTACTACAGTAACCGGCGCAGTAACTGGCGCGGCCCTTAGAATAAGGCAAAGTGATGATTACCCTCCACGTAGGACGTGGGGAAGCATATAAGAGAAGGAAAGGTAACCCGGATACATGAGCAAAAACTCGGCCAACAAGAAATAACTCGGAACGAGCCAAGGGAACATCAACCTGAAGAGTTCGAATTAAATAATAACTCGGCTGAAGAAGCACAGATTCGGTTAGGAGGAACCTGTTGTGGCCTTAATAGCTGAAGTTGTTAAGACTGCACCAGCTTTAGGGACTAATGTTGGGGGGATACCCCTGGGTAGGGTCATGTCGTGGTATAAAGGCAGATTTAGCCGAGGTACAACACGGTCGAAGCAAGTGTTGGCTGGATCACCTCAAGGCAGGCCGACTTACGAAGTAACCAGGCCTGTTCGGTATTTTCCTAACATTAACCCAGCTGGCATAAGATATATGGCGGCCATGTCTGTCCACTAATTATGCAGGTACTCTCATAGCCAGGTTAGCCAAGTGTTGGTCGGGTTACGATTTGGCTTCCAAGAGAAGGAAGGAATCTCCTATTGATCAAAAGGTGGCCTCTGTGCGCTGTAGCGTGGGTGAATCAAGCAGAGGGAAGGACCAGCGGGGCGTGGCCAACAAAAATGACGCGGGCGATGTTGGCTGACGTAGCTCGTGTCTGGTGATGCTTAAAAGCAAGGGGTACACAGTGGATTATGTCCATAGTCCGGACGAACCGTTAAAGTGAATAAAGAAGCATCTAGCTTTGAAGAAGGGGCATATTCGGGAATATGCCTCCACGTATGCCCTAACTTTTTAACCCGACCTCCCCTATATAAGGATCATGAGGACCTCCATAGCAGGGAATCGATCATTCTATCTTGGTAGAGCCCTAGAGCGTAGTAGTGAGGGGTAAGGGACCTAGTCTCCTTCTCACGAACAACTTAAGGAGAACTTGTAAACCACCATTGATAGAGAGAAATACATGCATCTGTGTGTGGAATTACCACACTATCCCTCCCTGGATTCCTCTTTAGCCCCATCTTTAGCCTATCCATGGCATCTGTCGTGCCACCACCAGGAGAAGAACTTAAGAACCAAGGGAAAACTGACAAAGGGATTCAAATAGAAAATAGAAAGAGGTTTAAAAATGGAAAATGCGTATTTTATACAATAAAATACATCTTGGCATATATCAAACTATTGGCAATTCAAATATACACCGGTTTGACAATTATTGCCTCATTCAGACAAACTATGTTTTCCGGGGGTATGTTTTGGGAAGAGGCTTGAACAGAAGGCCCTGAACCTTCATACATAGTAGTGTAGGGGTTCCGCGTATGAAAACAATAAAAAAATTATTCTACGCCCCTGAACCCCTGAAGCTGCCAGGACCTATCTATTAGTAATACAGTAACGGGAGGGGCTTTTTGCGAACTAACCCTTGAAGACCGAAAAGCATTGTCAACGCTCAGGAGAGCGTGGTTGATGTTGACGAGCCGAAACCGACCTCAAGGTCGTGATGAAGTCCTTGCGCTCCTTCTGGCTCCAACAACTTGAGTGCCTCGAGTGCGACCCCTCTTGGGGAGTTACACACATCCAGTGCCTGATGATGACTCCCGCTTCCTCGATCCAGCAATAGTTGCAGAAGTAGATCTCCCGGATCCTAATCCCGCAGCGCGACGGAGCTCCGCGGTGAAGATGTGTCTCGCTCGCGCAGTCCAGACTTGGGACCACGGTCACGAGAGAGAGAGGGGGAGAGAGAAATATCAATTAGAGGTCCTCCCAAAAGTGGGGAGACCTTTATTGATTATTGGTGTATTTATCTTGGCCAAATACCCCACTATATATAGGGGGACGAGGAGGTACACCCTCCCTCAAAGTCCCGGGGTGGGACTAAAGGAGAGGAGGGGGGAGGAGGTGGCCGCCACCTAGTGGGCCCCGCGCGGGGAGGGGGGGCGCTAGGCCCAGCCGGCCAGCCCCCTTGCCCCTCTCCCTCCGAAATTGGCCCATTAAGCCTTTTTTACCTTTAATTGATTTTCTCTTTATTAAATAATTATGAGTAAATGATTAAATCAATATTTAACATTCATTCACATATTATTCAACCTCCATGGCCATGGAACACTTTCCACCTCCACTCCGGACATCCTCCGGACTTGCCGAAAACCTTCTGGGTTTTATCCCTTCTTTTCTTCGATAATTCTACCGATTCTATAAACACTCTCTAAGCATCATCAAGCCCTTAAGTGTGATACCACACGGTTTAGGAACACTCCAGACATGGTCGGGACACTCCCGCACCAATGATCGACAGTGGGACCTAGATGGCCATGTGACCCCTGTGCGTTCCACGAAGATCTTTCGTGGTTTGAACCGGGACAGTCGTGTCTTATTCCATTTTCACTCGATATTTGCATTGCCCGAGATCTGATCAATGACATCACCATGTCATGTTCAATCTCGTTACCGAACAATACTACTTGACTCGTTCCGACAAGTGATATCCCTGTGATCAAATCACACGCTCCGCAACTATTGGATATAACTTCTCCGAGTGGGCCCTTGAGTATCTTCCTGTCACATGGACGGACAAATCCCACTCTTGACATATATTGCCTCTACGGTTCCTCCAAGTACCTGAACACACCTTTATAACCACTGGATTACCAAATGGCATTTGATGCTATCTAAGCACTCTCGGTAGACAGTGATTGATATAGCCTCACGGTTTAAGGAATAGTCTACGAGGATGCTTTTCTAATCATCATAAACTTGAAATTCATGACATGATCGGGTCACGACGTTTAGATTGGGTATTGGTTCATCATCTCATTCTCATTTCCAACTAGCATAAATGCCACTTGATCAGGAAACATGATCATTTGTTGACCAATGAACCAGTGACTAGAGTTTCACTGGGAACCCCTGGTTGTTTGTATATCACACGTGTATTGATGTTTCCACTCAATATAGTGATATAAAACTTAATCATAAACTATATGAAATATGATAATAGTCCTTACTACTGTTTGACTCTAGGGCATATTTCCAACAGTCTCCCACTTGCACTAGAGTACAAATACACTAGCTGCATTTGTTCTCAATCATTGGCACCATATATCCGGTACCCTGAACATACTTTCTCATGGAAGAGGTTGAGTCTAGGGTCTGTGCTTTGTAGTCCCAAATCCTTTGCAACTTACTAATGTCATCTTGATTGACATTAATACTTTATCATCACATGATAACATCTGTGTGTATGCATTGTCATTATGGCAGCAGAACAAGGCCTGAATCCAGGAGCCTACAATGACGTTAGATCAACCTCGAGGGCTTTCTCATGGGCATTGTGCCCTGGGACACATCATTCTACATTAAAAGTGAACTAGCCCCGCAATAACATTATATAACACTTTAGATGGTACCCTTATCTATTATTATAAATGTATTCATCGAAACACTAGTGCACTTTGTGCAACTTTCGATGTTTTGTTCACCTTGCTTCCTACTTGACTTTAATTGGTATCCACAGGAGTTTCCAACATATTCCCTTATAACATAACCCTTTATGCTTTAAGGTATGTCATCCTTTATGGATTTGAAAAACATGTGTACAGATCTCTATTAGACACTATGGATAAACGTAGCTCAACGTTTTGTGATTCAAACTTAATCACTTTCAAACGTTCCTTAATTGGATCACATATTATGCTAAGTTATCATCATGGTTTTCTAAGAAAGAACCTATGTCTCAACATAGTGGATGATGATCATCCTTTTCCGTTCTTTCAACCACTGATGTTCAACTTAATACTATTCCTAATATGAGTTATTAAGGACTAGTTCCTTAATTAACTTCTATTCTGAAACCCCTTTCATAATCCCTTAAGGAATACTACATAATATCATAATATACGTATTATCAACTTCTACATCTTATCAATCATTATTTATAAGTATTTGCGCTGTCATCCTTAACATGCTTAAGAATTACTCCTATAAGCTCCCACTCAAAATATGTTCCTACATATTTGAATTTGAGACTTATATTGCTCCCACTTAAAAATATGTCAATCACATATTGTTTCAGGAAGACTTTCATAGCTCCCACTCAATTTTATGCAAATTTCATATCCACTCACTATTTTGAACAATTTCAAAATATTTGATAAAATATCAAACTTGGAGATTTATTATGAGATACTAGTACTTTACTAGTTTTAAATCCACTAGACATTTAGCACACATGAATCAAATTCATTTGAATTTATCCAATACCTGAGAAATTGTGATTTTGTCATTTACCCCTTTTTCCTACTATGGCTTTGCAGTCATCTGGGAAAATTCAAGTAACCCCTTTTACTTGTGAGATTCAGCAATGAATTGCTTTCCAATCTCAAGGGAATATTGCTTCTAGGATTTCTCATAATTTTAGTTTACCATTATTTCCTTAGTAGTTCGTAAGTGTGTCATATTCTAATAATCATGACAAATGATTCACAAATGTATCCATACAATATATGGATTACATTTGGAATCCTACTTCATATAGTGAAAACAATAGTGGAGGAAAAACACAATGATCAATATCATTGATTCTTTCCTTTTGTGAAGAGAATTGTTCAGGAACGTTGTCCGTTGCGCTTCTCAACACTCTGATGCAGGGTTTTGAATCCTCATTGTATTTTTCAGTAATTTCCATTTGCTCCATAATTGAGAAACATCACTTGAAGTGAGCTTTCTCAAGAATGTACCAAAATCCATGCAATACGAATCTGGCTTTCCTTTTGGTTTTAGCTATAGGTTTCGTATTCAAAGTTTCCAATGAATACTCTACAAGGAGTTATTCGCTATTGTTTTGGTTATATTAAATAACCCCAAAACTATCACGAATTCAAATGGTTCACTACATTCTAATTGAGTGCTAACTATTTCTAAGCTAATGGTCTCTACATCTACACTACAACGATTTATTTGGTGCCTTCTATTCAACCCCTTTGATATCTAATATCACACTGTGATGCTCTACATTCTGACGTTTTGGAACGCTTTGCATTTCCACAATATTCTATTATGCTATTCTTATAAATTCGAATGTCATTACTAATGATCAAATCATAGTAATTAGTTTCTCTTCTATATTTATACCCTTTGTTGATGAAACACTTTGATCATATCAAATAGTTTCATATTCATGTTTCCTTTGGTAAACTACTTTACACATTTAAACAGTCATTTAACAATAATTACCATTTTCGTTAAAAAGCCAATACATTGAATATGTATTTACTTTTAACAATTCATTAAACACTTTGTATTCAAGTAATACATGGTGTTCAAGTTATTTTTCTGAACTTTGGCATGATTTATATGTGATAAGAAATCAAATGACTTTCACATATTATCACATAACTTTGAATTTAGACAATGGTTTTTCATTTATTAATGAACATATCATTAAGTTGGGTATTTTAAACAAGGCATTTTAAAGTTTTACAAATGTTCATGCATTATCAATTAGTTTCAAACAACAAGGATAATTCACGCATAATCAAACAAGATATGAACACAAATAGAAATCATTCATAAAAGCAGAACAATTGTTTGTTACAAACTCATATGAATGACCATCTCACGAAGTGTGAGACACACTAAATAATTTCACAATCTCTTGATTAACAAAATCATCCTAAGACATAAACTAAATGATAAATGTCGAGGGAGAGTTTCGTTGGCCGTCATCATCATGCTCGCCATCAACATGCAACGTCACCTCCTCTCTAGCAAGGACCTCTCATGCAGAAGGACTTGTTTTCAGCAAAATAGAACAAGTGTCAAATATACTTAACACTGCAAATGTGTTTGCAAGATTATAACATTTATAAAACCGTATATCAAATATATACCTTTGTCGTCGACGACTTGAGCGACATCTGCTTCAACCAACACATTTTTGAGATGTGTCATGAACCGGTGGAACTCCATTGTTTTCGCGTCGCCCCTTATTACGCAAGTCCTGACTTGTGATTAGTAGCTTGGTGGCAGCGACCGCAGCACAACAACGTTTGCAAAAGATCCCGTAATCGAGACGTCTAGGAAGTATGCAGGCCTCATGTACACATCATGCATGTGCTCCAAGTGGTCGTCCAGTGATGAGTTCTCCTCCATCTTAATGGAGAGGAAGTCTCCGATCAGCTCATGCTCCCAAATGCGTGTCTTCTCCATGAAATGTGTCCTAAGCTGTAACATCACCACACGAGAGTTGACATCACCCACGAAAGGCCACAACTCATCCACCATTCTGAAACGCATCACAACTGAAATATAGGATGTCATCTCACGACGGAGATAGCGGTCTTTCCGCTCCCCTAGGGTGTCAAGGTCCGTGGGCATATCCAAATCCATCCCGTCAAGTATGTAGTCGACCACGTCGTTCTCGCTAAGGAGAACATGGAGACTCGTAACCCAAATGGAGAAGTTAGATCCATCTAATCTGAGCTTCTCTCCTTCTAACCATTCAATTGTCAACACGAAAGGTCCATCTAAATTTATAATTGCAAAAGTAATTTAGACTAAGTTTATAATTGCATGAGTTAATAATAACTCCACTCAGAAACACCTATCCCCAAAAGGGTTCCTAGTGATAACACGACCCCTATCAGCCACATCTCCCCCGATCGTCACGGCCATCAATGTGGGTTCAAGGGTGGACGCTAAACGTCGGTCACATCATTCATGCGACTCATGCTCAATCTTTCGACCATCCGTGTTCCGAGGCCACGCTTCTCTGGCGTGCTAGGCTCGCCAACTCAACCTTAGTGTATTCGATGTGCAACATGGCTTACACCCACTATATGCGAACGTAGATATGTCTGACACCCCGGCCTGTAACCCTGGATCACCTCATACCAAAGAACTTTCTTGGTGGTGCACACTAAGGGGGAACACAATCGTTGGTAATTTTAACCGGGATCATCTTATTAGGCTACCGTCGAGTATCTAATACTAGCACACAATAAGACATACAAACAATAACATTGAATGTAAATGCTATGTGATATGGTCCTTCATGTCGTGATCTCCATCCACCGTCACCGGATTCGGGCGCTAGGGTTCCAGCGTCGTAGACACCAGGGTACCAGTGTCATTCCGGCGTGGTAGTTTGTCACCTCCGTGACTATCTACTACTACGTAACAAAAGGTAATCACTTTACCTTTGCCACAACCATATCACAAAGCAACACCCCCCTGCAAAACAAAGTTAGACGCCTCTACTTTATCTTTGCATGTTTTATGTGGCTGAATGGGCTTTCGCACAAGAATCATTCTTACGACCTTTCAGCACAATGCTGATCAAGTAGTTGTCTATACTACACCCCTTTTGGGGCCCTCCGTTGCAAATGGTATACTAACTAATGTGAGAGAGACAGACACCCCCTAAGCCACTTTATACGGTGCAAGCCGTATGTCAAGCGTGGACTAGTATCGTGAATGAACGCGTAAAGTCGGTTGGGGGCCGCTTCATCAAGCATTACTGCGGTATACACAAGTACACGTGGGAGGGTAACAATTAAAATATCAATGCCCACACGCTACATCTCGTGTGTTCTACCCGTACTAGCATTACTACGCATAGATCTAGCTCTGATACCACTGTAGGGGTTCCGCGTATGAAAACAATAAAATTTTACTCTACGCCCCTGAACCCCTAAAGCTGCCAGGACCTATCTATTAGTAATACAGTAACGGGAGGGGATTTTTGCGAACTAACCCTTGAAGACCAAAAAGCGTTGTCAACGCTCAAGAGAGCGTGGTTGATCTAGACGAGTCGAAGCTGACCTCAAAGTCGTGATGAAGTCCTTGCGCTCCTTCTGGCTCCAACGATTTGAGTGCCTCAAGTGCGACACCTCGCGGGGAGTTACACACGTCCGGTGCCTGACGATGACTCCCTCTTCCCCGATCCAGCAGTAGTTGCGGAAGTAGAGCTCCCGGATCCGAATCCCGCAGCGCGACGGCGTTTCGCGGTGAAGATGTCTCTCGCTCGCGCAGTCCATACTTGGGACCACGGTTACGAGAGAGAGAGGGGGAGAGAGAAAATATCAATTAGAGGTCCTCCCAAAAGTGGGGAGACCTTTATTGATTATTTGTGTATTTAGCTTGGCCAAATACCCCACTATACATAGAGGAGGAGGGGGTACACCCTCCCTCAAAGTCCCGGGGTGGGACTAAAGGAGAGGAGGAGGGAGGAGATGGCCACCAGCCACCTAGTGGGCCCCGTGTGGGGGGGGGCTAGGCCCATCCGGCCAGCCCCCTTGCCCCTCTCCCTCTCTCCTTTCCCCTAATGGGCCCTCTCCCTCAGGAATTGGCCCATTAAGCCTTTTTGACCTTTAATTGATTTTCTCTTTATTAAATAATTATGAATATATGATTAAATCAATATTTCACATTCATTCGCATATTATTCCACCTCTGTGTCCATGGAAAACCTTCCACATCTACTCCGAACATCCTCCGGACTTACCGCAAACCTTCTGGTTTTCTCCCTTCTTTTCTACGGTGATTCTACCGATCCTATAAACACTCTCTAAGAATCATCAAGCTATTAAGAGTGATACCCCACGGTTCGGGAACACTCCAGACATGGTCGAGATACTCCCGCACCAATGATCGACAGAGGGACCTGGATGGCCATGTGACCCCTGTGTTTTCCACGAAGATCTTTCATTGTTTGAACCGGGACAGTCCTGTCTTATTCCCTTTGTCACTCGATACTTGCATTGCCCTAGATCTGATCATTGACATCACCATGTCATGTTCAATCTCATTACCGAACAAAGCTACTTGACTCGTTCCAACAAGTGATATCCCTGTGATCAAATCACACGCTGCGCAACTATTGGATATAACTTCTCCAAGTGGGCCCTTGAGTATCTTCCCATCACATGGACGGACAAATCCCGCTCTTGACATATATTGCCTCTACGGTTTCCTCGAAGTATGTGAACACACCTTTATAACCACCGTATTACCAGATGGCGTTTGATGCTATCTAAGCACTCTCGGAGACAGTGATTGATATAGCCTCATGGTCTAAGGAATAGTCTACGAGGATCCTTTTCTGATCATCGTAACTTGAACTTCGTGACATTATCGGGTCATGATGTTTAGATTGGGTATTGGTTCATCATCTCATTCTCAAAATGAGATGCCTCCATTTCCAACTGGCATAAATACCAGATGATTAGGAAACATGATCATCTATTAACCAATGAACCAGTGACTAGAGTTTCACTGGGAACCCCTGGTTGTTTATATATCACACGTGTATTGATGTTTCCATGCAATACAGTTATAGCATTATATAAAACTTAATCATAAACTATATGAAATATGATAATAGTCCTTACAACTATTTGACTCTAGGGCATATTTCCATAGGTGATTTGAGAAGTGGTGATTTAGGTTAAAACTTGATTGATATACATTTCTTATGGTGGCTGGTCACATAATAAGACTCCTTGGGTAGATGCCACTATGTTTTGATTTTTTTGTGCATAAAATGACTCAATTAGCTAGCTAAAACCCATTCGTTGACTATCTATTGACCAGGCACCGGAGGGTAAAATTGAGTATATTGCACAAAGCAGTGTTAATACTAGAGAGCAAAACTAAGTACAACCAAACAGCCAGTGTTACACTCCAGGGCAAAACTCAACTAAGTCGCCAGGGTTAGACATGACAGAAAAATCGTGACTCATGGTACTCGTGTGCGGTGCACGAGGCGGTACCGGACACGTGTGGCCGTGCACGGTGCAGTAGCGTATTCGGTTACACGGTGCATGGTGGTGCAATGAAACATCACTTCCCTTCTCCTTTATAGAGGCCTCCTCACTCTCACTCATCACTCACTCGCTCACTCAACCGTCTCCACTGTCCCATCACCTTCTACAAACCACCAAGAAAACCAGAACCACACTAGCGATGGAGAAGAACAGTGCGGTGGCCACCGGCGCCTCCATGGCCACCAGCGAGGAGGCCCCGTCCCCGTACAGGCCCTCGTCTAGGCATCGAAGGTAGCCGCCATCCCCGTCCCTGCATCTGTCGTAGCCGCCGGCAAGGAGGCCCCGCTGGTCTCGGGCAGATCCCGCTAGGCTAGGACCCCTACAAGGAGGTTGATTACATAAGGCTGGAGAATGCCCATGACACCAGCATAGGCGACCCATGGTTAGAGGTAACCAGAGTTTTCTCCCCTTCCCTTGTTCTTCCCCCGTTCTCATCGTTGGATGCTAGATCGTATGTTATTAGGGTTCAGCTGTTCGTATTTTAAAGTAGCTAATCCTATTGTGTTAGATTTCGTATTTCGATGAATCCCCTTGTTCGTATTTGAACCCCCATGTTCGTAGTTGGGATCAGTATTCGATTTGGTTTGAGATTTGGGGAATAATCAAGATATATCAATCATGTAATTTATTCAAATAATCAATCCCATAATCAAAGTATCTCAATCATGTCCTTATTGCACTCTGCTAGTTTTTCCAATAGGAGGATATCAGCGACGTCTGCAGCGATGACGAGTCCAAGGACACCAAGACTCCTCATGTGCTGAGGAGGCTGAAGTCCATCCAGTACAACAGCTTCTTTGCTGGTGATGTCTAAAGGTGCCCCTTCTGCCTCACCAGGAGGCTCCACACCATGGACTTCAACTCCCTCGTGAAGCATGCCGAGGACGTGAGGACCTGCGGAGAGTCCATGAATGTCCATGGCTTCAGAGCCAAGCACCATGCGCTTGGCCTTCACCTCCACAACCTTCAGAAGGTGGCTATCGAGGAGGGTGGCATGCCCCCGATCAAGCCCAAGGCACCCAAGTTCAACGGACTAGACAACAAGAAGTGGACTAGGCGCCAGAGGGAGGAGGCGTAGGCCATGAGGGGCCACCAATTTTGTGTTGTTGCTGCTACTGTAAAGTAGCTTCTTTTGTCTTGTCTGTGTTGAACTTGTCCGCTGCTGCTGATCAGCCAAATTGTCGAACCTCGTTAAGTTCCATACTATATAACCTATAATAGCAATTTTTATCTACATCTGCTCTATTTACTGAATTTATTTATGGTGCTGGTTAGGTTTATTGCTTTAGATTTGCTACCAGATTGGGGAAAATGAGAGACCAAATGAACAATGAATGAATAGAGAAGCTACTCTATATTCTCTACCTTTCTGGGCAAAAAAACACAACTGTTAGAGAGAGAGGGAGGGGAAAGGCGCTCTTAAAAAGGCCAATCATAAAAATGAAAAAAATGAAAACTTCCAATTTATGCGACACGGTGCACGTAACCACCCTGCACCACATGGTCCCACACCACGACCCTCATAATCAGCAAGAGATAGATGGCTGGTCCGCTGTGTATCCTGGCCCCACCTGTCAGCATGTAAGCATGACCCGCCCCAACGCGGTCACACCTATCAGTATGTAACGGTCAAGCCTTTGACCTAACGGTATCCCCCCTCTAAGCGACTGTGAGGGTTTTAGAATAGAGGGAGGGGAAAAGTGAGGAAAAACTAAGTGGTTGGGGGAAAAATGAGTACAACTAATGAACCAAGGGCATGAAAATAGAAAACCCATAATAATAAGGCTGGTCATAGTAGAGAGTAACATATGCATGTTACTAGTCCAATAGTAACATATGTATGTCACTCTCTAGTATGACCAACCTAAGTATTATATAACAATACCTAAATACAAGAACTTTTCTATCTCTATTACTAAATAATTAAGGTCCCAATTAAATAAGTGAAATTTAAATAAAGAAGTACTCATCCGTACATGCCTTTTGTTTGGTAGCAAATAAAGAAGTACTCATTTGTAATACCACATACGAAATAAAGAAGGAACAACTCTAGAGAGAATGTTTCTATGCATTGTACTAAATAAAGAATGGGAAAGTAAGAAGAGAGAATACCATATCTGCAGGGAGGGCGGGCACCGGCAAGAAGGGGCGGGGGTATGGTGTTCCAGAAGGCCGCCGCGATGGGTGTGGGGAGGGGGAGGGGCGGAGGGTGCACCGGCAGGGAGGATGTGTCTGGTGGGAGGGGATGAGCGTGGGGCGGCGAATCCGGCAGGGGAAGGGAGAGGGGAGGGGGCCACGAATCCGGTAGGAGAGGGAAGAAGGGAGGAGACAACAAATCTGGCAGGGGACGGCCAAATTTCAAATTGCGGGAGGGGAATGCTAGGGATTTGAGCGGGGTTGAGGGAATATACCCAAATTTTTGCCCGCCAAATCGAAATGTGTGGACAATCTGTATATTTATGAATGGTCCAAAAATGCTTCTTTTTTTCTAAACAAATGTACAGAGTTCAAATTCAATTAGAAAGTCACATAAATATGAAAGGAGGACAAATATAACAAGAAAGTCACATAAAAAATAAATAGAGGACAAACATTACTAGAAATTTACATAAATTTAAACAGAGGTAACTGGATATTCAGTATAGCTAATTAATCATGGTCGACGACCACCACGACAGCCTCCACCGACGCGTGATAGGCTGCCATGGTGCCCGACCAGTCTAGCTCATCGCCGGGGTCGTGGATGGGTGGAGGATGTGGGGTCGGCTCGACCGGCAAAGCATCTGCGTATTCCTCGACCTACTCCAAGTCGATGGAGCTAGAGTTCTCAGACTCGGCGGGCTCTAGCTTGACGTCATTGTTGTGGACAACCTCCAATCATGCACGATGTGCGGCCATGGTGCCCGACCACTTTGGCTTGTTGTCATGCTCGTGCGGTGATGGAGACGTCTAGACCTCGAGCGAATCTGCGATGGTCTCAACCACTACAAGAAATGTGTTAAGTTGTGATCTTCCCAAAGTGACGGGAAATGAAATCGTCATAGATCTATGACAATTTTGCACAAGATAGTCATAGGCCGTTTGGAGAGGTTAAAATCCTATAGAATTACGACGATTTTTGTCAAAATCGTAGTAATTTTATCATATAAAATCATCATAACCTGCATGATACAGCTTAGAGCATTATTTATAATTGATTATGACCAATTTAAATCGTCATAGTTTGTAAAATATGATATATTAAAATGACTGGTCGGCCACGTCCAAAAATATGTCTACTGTCATGACTACGAGGCAGTATTTGTATATAGACTAGCTGTCACGCTGGACACTGGACCATCCCTTTTCCGAAATAATATACAAAAAAATGGCTGCGCGGGGGGTCGAACCCGCGACTAACCTTACTCCACGAGCAGTGCCTACCACCACGCCACACGTCCTTTGATGTTTTAACAAAGCGCATGTACCTTATTAACCAGTACTTTGACTGTTGGACCTTGGCCACGGATGACAATTAGATCCAGCCCACGAAGCAGAGAAGTTGTTCCTGGGCCGGGTTAACCTTCCTGCGCCGTTGGGTTAGAATTTTTTTCTTCTTTTATTTTTTCGGTTTTCTTAATTCTTTTGTATCTTTTTCATAAGAAGTCCAAAATAATTGTTTTTTGTCTCTAAATTTTTATAAAATTAAGTAGATCAACTTAGGGTGTTAATTACAAATCCTTTGACTATTTTAAAATAGTGGATTTACTAATCTCATAATAGTCCACAATAGCGACAATATCATACTATGGACAATACTATATTAATCCCATATTTGAATTCAAAATTTTGAGATTAAGTTTTGCTAAACTTGCATTGGATTGACCATAGCATATTTTAAATCTAAAAATGATTTTTACAAAAAATCACGAGCATCGGAGCATTTTGTATTCACCATTTGGTGTTGCTTCCCAAAACGCCCTGATTTTGGCACTTAGAAAATAGAAAATGGCTTTTCCGTGTGATGAAAAGGAAAACTTCCTCCGGAAATATCGTTTGTCGTACCAAGATTCACATGGGTGCATAATATGGTCACATTATCATAAACTATGTCGCGATTCTGGCCATAACACTGGTCGTTTATCTTGAAAGGCATGAAACCTCGAACATGATAGGTCATTTTTGTGAAGGTTTATTCAAGATACAATCAATATACCAATTTTTTGTATTTTTCCTTGCAACTATGTCATATAATATGATGTCACGCGAAGGTTTTACATTGTTCGGACCTTTTTGAATTTGTTATGCCCGTTTCAAAATTTCTCTATTTCAAACTATGGTCAAAATGGCGGGCCTGAAGATAGGAGATGAGCCTCGCTAAAATTGCATTGGATCTCTGACTAAACATCATATTGTGAGTCTAAAAATGATTTTTGCAAAAAATCATGAGCATATGATCATGTACTTCTAGTTCAAACCGAACCCACTTCCTACCGATTCAGCAGACATTTGTCTTTTTCACTAGGGGTGGACGAAAAGGTTCTAAAACCCTCGTTGGGACATTATTCATGTAAGGTGGTCTAGTATTTTTGAAAAATGGGGTGGTATCATTTTTGAATTGAACATTTTGTGTTGCTTTTTTCGTACGACGCCCCAATTTTGGCACTAAAAAATAGAAAATGCCTTTTTTCGTACGACGAAAAGGAAAACTTCCTCCTGTAATATTGTTATCCATCCCAAGATGCATATTTGTGCATAATATGGGCACATTATCACAAACTATGTCGTGATTCTGCTCATAACATTGGTCGTTTGGCTTGAAAGCCATGAAACCTCGAACATGATAGGTCATTTTTGTGAAGGGTTTTTGAGATGCAATCAATATACCAAGTTTAGTATTTTACCTTTCAACTGTGTCACATAATATGATGTCACGCGAAAGTTTTACTTTGTTCGGATCATTTTTGAATTTGTTATGCCCGTTTCAGACTATGGTCAGAACGGCGAGCACGAAGGTTCTTAGCTCGGGGCCGAGCCTTGCTAAACTTGTATTGGATCTCTGAAGAAACATGATATTATGAGTCTAAAAATGATTTTTTTAAAAATCACAAGCATCGGATCATGTACCCGTAGTTCAAATCTGACCCACTTACTACCGATTCGGCAGGAATTTATCCTTTTCACCAGGGGTGGACGAAAAGGTTTGAGATACCCCAGTTGGGACATTTGTCCATTTAAGGTGGTCTATTATTTTTGAAAAATGGTATGGTAGTATTTTGAAACTTTCATTTGGTGGTTGCTTCCCAAAATGGGCTAGTTTTGGCGCTCGGAAAATGAAAAATGGTATTTCCGTGCGACGAAAAGGAAAACTTGCTCCTGGAACATTGTTCACCATCCCATAATACATATGTGTGCACAATATGGGAACAGTATCACAAACTATGCCGTGATTCTAGCCATAACATTGGTCGTTTGTCCCGAAAGCCATGAAACCTCAGACATGATAGGTCATTTTTGAGAAGGTTTTTTCGAGACACTTGCAATTTACCAAGTCTGGTATTTTTCATTGAAACTCCATCACATAATAAGACATCACGCAAAGGATTTGTATTGATCGGACCGGTTTTGAATTTTTTATGTCCGTTTCAAACTATGGTCAAAACGGCGGGCATGAAGGTTCTTAGCTAGGTCTGAGCCTCCCTAAACTTGCATAGGATATATGAAGAAATAGCATATTGTGAGTCTAAAAATCATGGGCATCGGATAATGTACCTGTAGTTCAAATCGGAACCACTTCCTACCGATTCGGCAGGAATTTGTCTTTTTAGCAGGGGTGTACGAAAAGGTTTGAGATACCCCGGTTGGGACATTTGTCCATGTAAGGTGGCCTATTATTTTTGAAAAATGGGATGGTAGTATTTTGAAACTTTCATTTGGTGGTTGCTTCATAAAATGGCCCATTTTTGGCGCTCGGAAAATGAAAAATGGTATTTCCGTGCGACGAAAAGGAAAACTTGCTCCTGGAACATTGTTCACCATCCCATAATACATATGTGTGCACAATATGGGAACAGTATCACAAACTATGCCGTGATTCTAGCCATAACATTGGTCGTTTGTCCCGAAAGCCATGAAACCTCAGACATGATAGGTCATTTTGGAGAAGATTTTTTCGAGACACTTGCAATTTACCAAGTCTGGTATTTTTCATTGAAACTCCATCACATAATAAGACATCACGCAAAGGATTTGTATTGATCGGACCGGTTTTGAATTTTTTATGTCCGTTTCAAACTATGGTCAAAATGGCGGGCATGAAGGTTCTTAGCTAGGTCTGAGCCTCTCTAAACTTGCATAGGATATATGAAGAAATAGCATATTGTGAGTCTAAAAATCATGGGCATCGAATAATGTACCTGTAGTTCAAATCGGAACCACTTCCTACCGATTCGGCAGGAATTTGTCTTTTTAGCAAGGGTGTACGAAAAGGTTTGAGATACCCCGGTTGGGACATTTGTCCATGTAAGGTGGCCTATTATTTTTGAAAAATGGGATGGTAGTATTTTGAAACTTTCATTTGGTGGTTGCTTCACAAAATGGCCCATTTTTGACGCTCGGAAAATGAAAAAAGGTATTTCCGTGCGACGAAAAGGAAAACTTCCTCCTGGGACATTGTTCGCCATCCAATGATACACATGTGTGCACACTATGGGGACAGTATCACAAACTATGCCGCGATTCTAGCCATAATATTGGTCGTTTGGCCCGAAAGCCATGAAACCTCAGACATGATATGTCATTTTTGAGAAGGTTTTTTCGAGACACTTGCAATTTACCAAGTCTGGTATTTTTCATTGAAACTACATCACATAATAAGACACCACGCGAAGGATTTGTATTGATCAGACCGGTTTTGAATTTTTTATGTCCGTTTCAAATTATTTTCAAAACGGCGAGCATGAATGTTATTAGCTAGGGTCTGAGCCTCTCTAAACTTGCATATGATATCTGAAGAAATAGCATATTGTGAGTCTAAAAATCATTTTTTGAAAAAATCATAGGCATCGGATAATGTACCTGTAGTTCAAATCGGACCCACTTCATACTGATTCGGGAGGAATTTGTCTTTTTCAACAGGGATGTACGAAAAGGTTTGAGATACCTCGGTTGGGACATTTTTCCATGTAAGGTGGCCTATTATTTTCGAAAAATGAGATGGTAGTATTTTGAAACTTTCATTTGGTGGTTGCTTCACAAAATGGCCCATTTTTGGCGCTTGAAAAATGAAAAATGGTATTTCTGTGCGACGAAAAGGAAAACTTCCTCCTAGAACATTGTTTGCCATCCCATGATACATATGTGTGCACAATATGGGAACACTATCACAAACTATGCCACGATTCTAGCGATAACATCTGTCGTTTGGCCCGAAAGCCATGAAACCTCAGACGTGATATGTCATTTTTGAGAAGGTTTTTTGGAGACACTTGCAATTTACCAAGTCTGGTATTTTTCATTGACACTACGTCACATAATAAGAAACCACGCGGAGGATTTGCATTGATCGAACCGGTTTTGAATTTTTTATGCCCGTTTCAAACTATGGTCAAAACGGCGGGCATGAAGGTACCTTGCTAGGGTGCGAGCCTCTCTAAACTTGCATAGGATATCTGAAGAAATAGCATATCGTGAGTCTAAAAATCATTTTTTTGTTCAAAAATCATGGGCATCAGATAATGTACCTGTAGTTCAAATCGTACCCACTTCCTACCGATTCAGCAGGAATTTGTCTTTTTTGCCAGGGGTGGATATAAAGGTTTGAGATATCTCGATTGGGATATTGTCCATTTTAGCTGGTCTAGTATTTTACAAAAATGTGTTGGTACCAGTTTGGAACTTTTATTTGATGGTTGTTTCACAAACACCCCTTTTTGACACTCGGAAAATAGAAAAATAATGCTATCCAATCAGAGTAGAGAACCACAGGACCCACGGATTACCCAGCGAAGCTGATCTCTGCCATCTACATGCCCTCCATCCAACGCCTGAAATTTCATCCCATGCCTCCTTTCCCGTGTCTCTGTATGTGAAATGATAGAAATGCCCTACGGTTCCATACACTTCACCATAGAATTGAACGGGGGTAATTTCATGATATCATGCACATACAGAACGCGGTCGAGAGGGAGTAAGTCGAGTGACCCCCAAACCCTAATCCCCTCGCCCTCTTTGCAGACCCCGCCGCCACTTCTTCCTCTTTCTTTCTATCCACATATTCTCCTCACCGCAACCCTAATCCCCTGGCTCCTCACCGCAACCCACGATTCCCCTCCCTCTCCCAAATCCCCCCGAAGCCAAATTCCCACGTGATCCATCCATCTCCAAGAAGAAGAATATCGAAGAAGTGATCGAAATTGGATCGAGCCGAACTCCGCCAGCTCATATCCCCATATTTCTCCCCCTTGCTCTTCTCCTTCGACGGATCCACACCACTGCCACCCTATCCTTCTCTCGTCAGCGCACCTCTCTGACCATCCAAGACTCGATTCAGTGCCAGAACACAAAATCTGCGAACCCTAGCCTGGACCCTACAGGCTGCCTTCATGGACGAACAAGACCGGTCTCTCGCGACTTCTCTAGTTCATCTCCGACCTCCTGCTACACGGCATGGATGCCCACGCTCATCGGCGTCGATGTCCTCCTGTTCCGGCTCAGGCGATCATCCGGGTGGAGGGCCGCCGGTTCCTCCTGATGCACCGCCACGACGGTGAGGTTGACCTTCTCCTGCCGCTGCTCTCCATGAAGGACACGATGACCCAATGTCCCCAACACAAAAGGTGAGATCTCAAAATCAGAACTCGATCTATTTGTAATTCGGTATATGGGTAACTTAGTAGGGCGGTCTCCGGCGCTAGTGGGTTTGTCTAGCAGATCGGGCATTTGGTCCCCCGCCATACCCTCATGTACTGTTAGCAGAAATTGGAAGGAGTAGGGTCGCGTATAGGTTGTACTTATCGGCCATGGGTTGAGTTCTAGATCAATTGTTTGCCTCTCTTTCTGATTCCTACGGAGAAGTGGTGTTTTAATATTCTGCATATATTCAACAGGCAATGGTGTTATTTTTCTGGAGTTCTTAGTAGGCAAGTATTTAGTTAACCTACGGTTGTGGCTGCGGGGAAGACGGAAAGGTCACGGGGAGGCCTAGTAGGCGTCTTTGTCCCCTCCGCTAAGGCCATGACCTCCACCGGGAGACAGAGATCGCTGGAGAGGAGCAGGAGGTCCATGGCTTCCACCGTCATGCAAGCCTCCGACGATAGCAGCCACGTCTAGAACCTCATCAGTGCCTCCACCAAGGTAATTTGCAAATAATGTACTACCCTCAGTACCTAGTTTTTTTACTGCCTCTGTAGTTAGTGTTTTTCTTATGATATCATGAGTCGTTGATGTGGCTAAAACAGGAAAGTAGATTGCATGTTGCAAATTTCAGTTAACTAGACACTCGACATGCAAATCTCTGTTCATTACCATGGAATTTATGTGATTTTCTGTGTGTACTACTATATGAATGACTAATTCGTGTGAGAGTTTAGGATCTTGTGCAATTTAGGATTGTGACCACTCTTATTGATACTCGATGCATCCTCATACAATGATTTGATCACTGCATGTTTATTCCGCTTCAATACAAGGTTCACAAGCATTACTGTTATGGTGTTGTATGTGGTAGGGTCATCTATGTGTGCTTTTTTGCACCAGGACACTTAAACCTAGATAGCACAAACCTCAGGTGTATTTACGTCCAGTCTTTCCATGATTGTTTACTTACAATTTTGTTGGAAGTGTGTACTTAACATGTCACTTCATTCCCTGATTACATAGAATGATTTCAATGTCAGCAACAATGTTTAGCTCATGTAATTCACCATCTGCATTTTGTACTACCAGACATTCCAAGTTACCTCTGTGTTTTGTACTAGTGCAATTCGACTTTCTATATTTAAGCCGACTGCGACTGCCATCTCTGATGGTATGCAGGTGTTCAATGGCATAGCTTCCAACTTGCTATTTTGTTAGGTCCTTACTGTGAGCTCGAATGGTGTAGTAGTATAACAACTATTGTCTATTAATTTTGTCAAGCATTATTTTTACCACTTAATGTTCTATACGTGATGTTGGTCGCCTGATTTGGGTTGTCTGTCTAGGTATTCCTCACCTCCATTGGTAGGAGCGCAGGGCAAGTGGACTTGGTCAAGTATCCTACCGGCAAATCCAAATCTGCATATCACCTGAGATGTCGTCAAGGTCACCATGGGCCCCAAGGTTTGTCCCTTTCCCCCCTCATTCCTGACCAAGCGTTGATTGGGGCATGGATCTAGTGGGAAAAAGCTGGGCTAGGGTAGTATCTTGGCTTGATTTCTCGACTTAGTGTGTGTGTCTGCTACTTCCTTGTTCTGTGTTGTTCTGTAGGAGCACAATGTTATTATCGAGAGAGTGCATAAATCTCCCAAAGTCAACAAGGACAGGGTCGCTGTTGCCAAAAGCATCAAGTCTGATACTTCTCTCAACAAGTGTTAATTTTGATGCACTTACCTTCTCCATTACGTGTTTTTTTGAGAGAATCTCCATTATGTGTTACTGATGCTTCTGTTAGCTAGTAAAGAACTGTTGTGTTGTCAGGACATAATTTTTTTATGCTCTATTTGTGTTTAATTGTTGTTGTTTGCTGCGATACGATATTTAGTAATTGGTGGCTCTAGTGAATGGCAGATGAATAACAATAGCTTGTAGTTTGAGTATGGTTTTGGATGTTGCAGTTATTGTTGGGCATCACGCATGTGCCTCTGGCCTCTGCCTTCATGATGAACTTAGTTTGTCCTGGTGCATTATCTCAGTCATATGTTGTCTTTACATGATTTTACATACTCCAGTCTAGGTCCAGATTTGAATGCAGATATATCACAAGCTCATTATATGTGTATGTTACTCAAATACAGATGTATCTCAAGCTAAAGTGTTGTTACCGTAGTTGGCAGTGCTGGGGCAACAACATTGCCTACGTCTCGCTGGCACCGAGGACACAATCTTCACTGTCACACATGAATCAGTCCTCAGTGGCTCCACCTTCCTATCACCCCCCTTGTAAGCTCGGCTCTCCATTCCTCGAGACATTCCCTACTTTTTGCCAACTCTAGTGTGACCAAAATGGCTGGCTCTTTATAGTTGTGTGCTTGGTTAGATCAACTGTTTTGTCTATTATTTTCATTGGATTAGCTCTACTGTTCCTACTTTACAGTTGTTTATGAATGCCACTACTGTTCCTGCTGAACATTAAATGCTATTAAATATCAATGAAATGTTCAATGGACAATTGCTCGTTCTGGTGAAAGATTCAGTACTGCTAAATTCTGGTGAGCACATAGGTCGTTACTGTATTGTAGATAGTATTCGTCAATTTAGGCTGAACATAAATGAAACCTTTTTTTTAATGCTTTCTTACTCCTTTTTATTTTTGTGAATAATTACATAGGCTAATATGGAGGCCTTTACTGAGATGATCAAGACGCAAGTTCTAGATGATATCATTGAAGCTTAGATGGAAGAAGCGTCGCTCTATGCAACTCTATTTTGTCTGTGATTTGAATTTTATTCTGATGTAAATGAGTGCATATAGTATCGCTATTCCAAAGTCTGGTTTATTTGTATGCTGTGATAATAATATTTGTTTAGTAATATTGAGCATGACTGGTTGACGGTAAATCCGTAATGTTCTGTATCAAATGTTGTAACAAAGCTATGGCCCATTCTTGGTGTTGGATCGGAGTGATATTTTGTTGGAAAATGAATTACGAAAAAGGCTGAAATCCAAAAAGAAATAGGTAGTACCAAATAATAAAAGGATTGTAAAAAGGCTAGGGCCCAAATAATATTGGAATAAAAAGGCTCAAAATTAGAACAAAAGTGAATCGTACAAAGGTGTAGGCCCAAAAAGAATTGCAATGTAAAAGGCCATGGCCTAGAAGAAAGGCTGAGTTATTGGGCTTGGCCCATATAAGTGACTGAACTGGACTGGGCTGATTTCACACTACGACGATCTTATTTCGTCATATATTTGCCACGTCGGATCAGCCATGTAGGATCTAACCCGGCAAGGCTAGACAGCCCGTGACGCTATGGGATCGTCATAATTGATAGACGGTTATGACGATTTTGCAAAAATCGTCGTTATAGTTCATTTGCGATGTCCAGCTTTCGACGATCTCAAAATCGTCATAGAATTGTCATAAACAGACTATTGTGATGATTTTGTGACGAAAATAGAGGGTCATATATAGCCAGATTTCTTGTAGTGAACGTCCGCCTCCTCCTCCTCTCCCACGGGGTAGTTGTCCTCCTCGGGATCCGCCCTGGCATCATCGACAGCTACTTGAGCCCAGAGTCGCCCCGCAGTCCATCGCACATGTGCTTCTCCATGGTGGACGGATCGACACATGGATTCATGCTCCTCCTTGGAAAGCACAGCCCAACATGGTGCATTTGAGTCATATATGGGCTCCGCCCGTAGCGCGCACGGTCAAGGGTGACCTCAACGGTATGGGCTGCGGCACTCCTCGGTGGGGGTGGCACGGGGACGCCACTCAGGTCAAGGTGCCACCCCTTTGTCAGGCGGTAGTCCGGCAGCATGGGGGAGCAAACTTCTACCAAAAGGCGCGCCATCGCCGTGTTCACCCTTGTCCGACTAGCACTGTCGTGGCTCGATCTGGATTCCACTGCCATCTACGATGTAAATGGAGGAGCCACACGAAGGGGAGGATTGAATGGCGGGGGATGGCTGGAAATTGGGGATTTTGAATGAAGCGAGCCGGCGAGCGGGCAAATATTGGGGAAGGGGATTGACACGCAGTAAAATGGGGAATCCGGGTGCAGGGTTCCAGATTTTTAAATAAATCCATAATTTATTTCACCAATTAGGATAGTCATGTCATCTTTTACAATTTGTCACAAGTTTAAAAACCTTAAAATGTGTGCGTATGCAAAAAATCTAGATTTTTGTCGACAAATATATGTATTTTTTACTTATTTCCTCTTAAAAATGTGTGGAAATGAGTAAATCATTATTTGGACAATCAAAAAAAATTATTAGTCATTATTAGTTCAAGTGGGGTGCATATACACAAACCCAACAAAAAAGGAGTCCAATTTGTACAAAACTTGGTTTCGGTGTTCGAAAGCATGGAGTTGGCCCTCTAAACTAATGACATTCCTAGCAGATGATCAATTTTGTGAAGAAAGTTCCATTTAGGATGTGCATATTGTCTTTTACAATTTTTTCGTAAGGTTATATACTCAAAATATGAGGCAATGCAAAGAATCATACCTTTTTGACAGTACTAAAAAATCATTGAAGTTTTTCCATGGAAACTCGATTTTCGGAATTCCGGACGTATCCTGACCACTTGTACACAAGCATAGACAGAATTGCTGCCATAGGACATTCTAGATAACCCTGTCTTTGCTTTACTATTTATTTCAAGTTAAATACCAAATACAATAAATGAATCTATAATTCATAACAAGTATCATCGGACGACCCCCACTAGTACCTCCCATGGGGTTTTTGGGGAGATTTGGGAAATTGATTTTGTGGAGAAAGGTTGAGAAGAAAGAGATAATGTTGAGATTGAATTGATTTTTCAATTTATAGGCCTCTTCACTAGTGTTGCACATTCCCCAATAAAGATGAACAAGACATTGAATTACCAGTAGCGATTACAATTCTGAAGGTTGCCATTGTGACCTAGAGATTCATGTTTCTTTCAGACTATCTGTACTCAAACTAACCGTTGTGGGTTGGAAAAAGTCTAAAAGAAATTCATATGCATGTGCTTCGAAATACATTTTGATGGTTCAGATATTGGAATAAATAGGTATATATCAAAACACTGTATGTTTTTTGTACGTGTGTCTCTGTCTAATCGGCATGCAATGTACACATCTTACGAAGCCTCTTAAACTAAGTATATATGATTTTACTATATATGAATTATTGTAAGTGCATTCATCGCACTTCAAGTAACATCGATCCCTCCTATTGGGAAATTATTTATTAAAAATGCATAAGAATGCTGCGAAGATTTTACATTTTATTGTAAGATCAAGCTTTACTTGAGGAAAGTTACTTTAGATGCATGTATGATACTTAATATATATAATATCTAAACTAGAGGGGAAATTATTGATAAATCTAAACTAGTAATAAAAAGTTACGTGTGATCATATATAAAAACTTACATGGCATGATCACACACGATTTAACTGATGTAACAAGTCCCTAGAGACATCCTCTGCTATGATTAGAGTTTAGGGTTGAGGGTTTAATTACCACTAAACCCCAAACCCTTCCTTCTAGTATTCTTATGTATATATATCTGATTTTACTATCTACGGATTTTTGTAAGTGCATTCATCGTACTTCAAATAACATCTATCCCTCCTTTTGGGAAATTATTTATCCAGAATGCATAAGAATGCTATGAAGTTTTACATTTATTGTAAGATCAAGCTTTATTAGAGGGAAGTTACTTTAGATGCATATATCATACTTCAAATATATAACATTTAAAATAGAGGGGAAATTATTGATAAATCTAAACTAGTAAGAAAAGGTTACGTACGATCATATATTAAAAATTATGTGGCATGATCACACATAATTTAACTGATGTAACAAGTCACTAGAGGCATTCTCTACTATGCTTAGAGTTTAGAGTTTAATTACCACTAAACCCAAAACCATTCCCTCTAGAATTCTTATGTATATGTATGTGATTTTACTATCTATGAATTATTGTAAGTGCATTCATCGCATTTCAAATAACATTGTTCCCTCCTATTAGAAAATTATTTATCAAGAATGCATAAGAATGCTGCAAAGTTTTTACATTTCGTTGTAAGATTAAGCTTTACTAGAGGGAAGTTACTTTATATGCATGTATGATACTTCAAATTTATAACATCTAAACTAGAGGGGAAATTGTTGAGAAATCTAAACTAGTAATTTTTTTTACGTATGATCGTATATAAAAAACTTGCATGGCATTATAATACATGATTTAACTGAGATAACAAGTCACTAGAGGCATCATCTGCTATGTTTAGAGTTTAGCATGTAGGGTTTAATTACCACTAAACTCCAAACCCTTCCCTCTAGAATTCTTATGTATATATGTGATTTTACTATCGATGAATTATTGTAATGCATTCATTGCACTTCAAATAACATTGATCCCTCCTATTGAGAAATTATTTATGAAGAATGCATAAGAATGTTGCGAAATTTTTACATATCATTGTAAGATCAAGATTTACTAGAGGGAAGTTACTCTAGATACATGTATGATACTTAAAATATATAACAACTAAACTAGAGGACAAATTATTGATAAATCTAAACTAGTAAGAAAAATTTGTGTGCGATCATATATAAAAAACTTATGTGGCATGCTTACACATTAACTCACACGTGTTAAATCATGTTTTTATGACAAGTAAAATTTTAATCTAACAATACAAAGTGCAAGTACTATGACATGAACTTGGGTGAGTTGAAACACACCTCTCCACGAGTGCTCTATGCCTCACTTTGTGATCAAACATGAGTAAATATATTATGAACAACACATGGCGGCAAGACAGGACGTGTGAATTTTGTTTCAAAACTTCCGCAAACGGCTTGTTTATCAAACCACCTCCAAAAATAAATTATTAGGGGTGCCCTAATATTTGGGCCTTTGCCACGATGCTTACAGATGGCTCATAATTTGAACCGCTGCCAATAAGATGATATTTCAGGGCCGGCCAAGTTTTCTGCCCGCCTCCCCAATTATCAGAGTAGTGTATTTTTTTGAACCACCTCCGAAAAGGTATTATTGGAGGCAGGTGAATTATTGGCGGTGGATTTTTCACAAAAACAACCTTTGGAAATGGTTTAGTAGGTGGTTCGATTTTTTCAGGAAAAAACACACTATGGTGGATGCTACAAAGCCGATTCTGTAGTAGTGGATACTTCATTGATATACCTGGAGCGAATCACTGATCCCAGCTCCGTTGCCTAATGTTCTATTCTCTATAGAGGATGGACGTTTGCCTTATGATGTGCATGTTAAGGCAGATCTACCCCAACAAGAAGTACCCATGGGAGAGGAAGGAGAAGATGAAGAAGTAGAACAAGAAGGGCACGAATAAGATGTGCAGCCACCAAACCACTACACCACCTATGAAGATATCTAGGCTCTCGAAGGAAATATCCAAAACATGAACAACCTCTTCATCAACCTTCGAGATGCTACTGCCAACCTCGCCATCCAGTTCCATGATTGGATCAGCCAATGGAACGTGGGGGATTATCCACCACCACCACAATGAGTAACAAAAGGTCTTGTAAAATCCTGATCTTGGGGATGTGTTCGCTCGGCAATTTTATTTGTGTAATAATGTGGTTGTACTCCAGCTCCTTAAGACCTTTGAAATACTCGTGTTGGTTTGTTCCAATACTTTGATTTTTTTCATTTCCTTTCATTTTTAGTTTGCTTTTGTTTTTCATTTTTTTCTTAGTTCCTTGCTTGGTCACAAGTTCATTTCTATTCTTTAATCACTGTCCTCAAAAATACAAAAGGATTTTTCCGTTTTTCCTTTTTTCGTGAACATGGATTCGCACTTTGCCTCTTTGCTTTAATATTATTATGGGAATAATTGTACTTGAGTTTTGAAGGAACACATCCCAATAAGGAAGAGGATTATGAAGTCACTCATGAGAGATATGTCCTATGTGTCCAACTTTTGAAGTTTGAGTGGTTTATTTTAGTTGGTTGATTTGCTAAGATGCCATGCTAGTGGGAGTAATTCAAATAGTTAGAGTAAAACTTTTTATTGGTATGGATGATTAGTTGTGGAAGTTGTTGCTCTAGCTATTTTAGCTAACCGAGCCATCCCTTGTAAATAATATTGCTAACAAGTGCAACAAGAAAAAGTTTAAAATTTATGACTTGTTTGATGAATGATTGTCTTGAGAGTTTACCCTTGAAGATACTTAACCCCATAGATGCTTTGATAGACTTGAAGGCACTGTTGAAAGAAGTTGTTTGGTTGAAATGAAGTCTAGCGGTAATTGTGATGCATGACATAGCTAACCTTGTGGATCAAACCGTGGTACTAGTTAAAAAGTTCTATGTTTATCATGCACACCTTTGGATGCCAACAACTCTGCTAGCTTATGAACGATCTATGGTATAACCCCGGATTTTGGCTATGAGTTGACGACATGAGTGGCATACGTGTCAATACATGGGAAAAAGTATTGGTACTCTCAAAGGTTGTGCAAGCACTTGTAAAAGAAACACTTATTGATCCTTGAAGAAGGAAGAAAAAAATATACTCCCTCTGTCCCAAAATAAGTGACGTGGGTTTGTCTAGATTCGGATGTATCTAGACACGTTTTAGTATATAGGTACAAGCGAATCTAGACAAACTCAAGTCACTTATTTTGGGACGGAGGGAGTATATATATATGAAGATCCACATAACATGGTTTCATTACTGAATTTTCTTGAAAGACAATGATTGGATTAGAAGGGCTTTGATAGCCTTGATTTACTGGTGTGGGCATCAATAAGACACTTCATTGTTATGATACTTAGGACATCAACTCTCTTACTCAATTATGCTACTCCCTCCGACCCAAATTATCTGTCTTTGTTTTGCCTAGATTCAGAGGTATCTAGCACTAAAACAAGTCTAGATACATTCGAATCTAGACAAATCTAAGTCAACTAGTTTGTGTCGAAGGGAGTATTAAAACATCCTAGTGTTCATTGGCAAGCTAAGAGTTAACTAGAAGAACTGGATTGATTGTTACACTTCTAGTTATTTATACTTATATTAAACTCTACTTTGATTGTCTTGATTTGTCGAAGCCAATATAGTATTCTTGTAATCTCTCTAACTTTGATAAGCCTCTCAAATGGATGAACTGTTGGACGCATATGACTACCAACTCTAAGTGAAATCTTATTCTTGTTGTTTCAAGTTTAAACGCCAAATTACTTATAGTTATTGTGTTTCTTCTTGCTCGAGGGCGATCAAGGTTTGAGCTTTCGGGAGGTTGACGACTCCAAAAAATCCATATTCCACCGCACTTAAACATTGTTTTTAGTCAAGAAATTGACAAGAAACTCTCTATCCTTACCACTGATGAATAATAATTGGAAATATATACAAACCATTACTTTGATTTGTGTTGTGTAGGAAATCACACTTTTTAATGCAAAATCTGGAGTCATAATGCGGGTTTTGAGGAAGCCCACATGACCAAGTAATTCTGTAGAAAATACCAGGTGTTTGCAGCCGTAATGACCACTAGTACGGGCAAGGCTCGCCCGTACTGTCCTCTCGTACCATGTGGTGATAGCTTTGTCTCGTCAAACCCTGCAACTTTCATTAAGACTCCTATATATTTTGAGGCCTCAATCGCCATGCAGAAGGCCGCCATTCTCAGATTGTATCACAAGACCACCAAAGGAGACTGGTGGCTCTGAAATAGAGCCATCTACGTCCATATTTAAACTGGATATTAATCATACTTTTGATGAAATATCTCTCAAAACCTTGCTACTAATACTAATATTCAGAGGGGTATGCAATCCTTTGTTCTTGTATTTTTCCTGCGCAGATAATGTCGTTCAAAGGAGGAAATCACTATATTAAAGTCAAAGATACGATATTTCCTTCAACCAGAAGAAACGAGGAGCCGTCCAGCGAAGGCCGACGCCGTAATGACCAACTATACGGCTGGAGCAAAAATTCCGATCGTATAGCTCCGGTCGTATAGTTGGTGCCACCTCCGTTAGGTCAAATAGAACAACTTTCGTGAAGCCATACCTCGCTAGAAAGCTGCCTCCAGATCTCCAAACCCTTCTCCATCTCCATAGCCATCTTCCACTACTTGTAATAGTAGATCTCTTCTCTGATTGGCGACATTGTAAGACTATTTCTATCAACCTTATGATTTTCATTACAACGTTTGTGATTGTTGATCTCATCTCTATGTGTGAGTAATTCTCCTTGGGCTAAGGGCTTCGGCCTAGCCATCTAGCAATTGTGATTTATCATAGATGGGATCGTGTATTAGTTTGTATGACATGATGATTATTGTATCCTCTCTTCCCTCAATCTAAGGACTTGTCAGGTACACAAGACCCCGAGGGTTGAGATAGGTATAGGGAGTATGAGTGATGACTGATCTGCAGGTTGGGAACACCAGTGACAGAAGGGGTAGTACGGCTGTATGTGAGGGATTTGCTTGGGATTAATGGTGACATCACTATGCGTATCATTAGTTCTCTTTCTTCTATGGATGCGACTAGTCGGTTATTGCTATAAGCGGTTGCAGAGGCAATAGAAATTATGGATGCACTGCCCACATATAATTTATCTTGCTTTAACAAGTACACGCATACTTTATTTCTACCTTTTATTTCCATCAGATGTTTTTTTGCACAGCTACTGGTGAAATCGAACGCCCTAGGCCCTCTCTCTCCATCATCGACAACAACAAAAATATGCAAGCTACTGTTCCGATGAAAACACAAAAGGGATGCTAAAACTCTCGAAGGTCCGTTAAAGTAACTTCACTACGCATTCGCTTCCCGAGGATTCGATAACCTAGGTCTACTAGGGAAAAGAGCTATACTACATCTTTAGTCCAGATCGAAGGTGTCATACCTTTTTCTGGCGCCATTGCCAGGGAAGCAATAGCTACCTTAGTGAGGTTATTAGGAACCTTGCTAGTTTTATTTCTTGTTTTTAATTTTGTTAGTTCGCTATTAGTCTTTATTTGATAAACCAAAAAAAATAGTTAGTCTTTAAATTCTTGTTTTTACTGTTATAATTTTTAATCCAAGAAAACCTAAAAACATAGGAAGTATAGCTGAAAAGAAGCTTGGGGAGTTTGCTATTCCCAATACAGATTATTTGCGTACTCCTATTACTCAGCCAGTAATTTCTGCTGATGACTATGAAATTAAGCCCCATTATTTAAGTTTAGTTCAACAAAATCAATTTGGAGGCTCTGTTGTTGAAGACGCAGGTATGCACTTAAATACTTTCACTGAAATATGTGACATGATGCGTATAAAAGATGTTGACCCTGATGCGATCAAATTACGTTTATTCCCTTTCTCTCTAAGAGGAAGAGCTAAAGAATGGTTGCTATATTTGCCTAAAAATAATATTACATCATGGGTGGGATGTACTTCTTTATTTATGACTAAATTTTTACGACCTTCATAGCCTATGCAACTCCGATCTAATATTATTGGTTTTAGACAGGAAGAGTGCGCCACTAGCGCTTGCATGGGAGAGGATGAAAGAATGCCTAAGAAACTATCCTAATCATAGGATGGAAGATTGGTTAATCCTCCATTTATTTTACAATGCTCTTAATCTTGTGTCTAAGTATATGCTTGATACTCCAGTTGGAGGAACATTCGTGGGTAAAAATATTACCGAAGCAAAGCAGCTGCTAGACAATATGCAAGACAACCATGCCCAATTGCATGTTGAAGGATCAAACACGAAGAAGGTGAACTCTGTCTGACCACAAGAAAACGAAGATCTCAATGCTAAGTTGGATAAGCTCATACTAGCCGTACAAGGTAAGGAAAATCAGGTAAGAGCCACCCTCAAAACAACTATAGAAGAAATAGACTTCATACCTCGTAATGATTATAATCCTGCTTGGAAGAAGAGTTATAATCCTATTTTTTAGAAACATTATGCTAGTACCACAAATAACTCTAATAATAATATGGGAACTAGTAATGGTAGTCTCCAAGAAACACTTAAGTCTTTCGTAGACTTGCAAAATGAACAAAATAATATTTTAGTCAAAATCATGGAGAACCATGATGCTATGCTTGGTAAATTATCTTAACAAGCTATTAGTTTGAGAAATAATTTGCAAGCCCTTCAAGAAAGAACAAGGATCGTTGAGGCATAGCTAGGTAAGATAATAGAGAGTCAAACTCTCATTCTAGCTAAATTTGTAGGAAAAGTTGAGCCCAATCCTGTTGAGGAACTCAAAATGATGAGAATCCAAGGGGAGGAGCCTAAAGAACTTGACTATAGTAACGCCTCTTCACCAAGGTACACCATCGAGGATCTCGTAAAAAGGATCAACGTCAAAATTTCGGTACGTGAAGGTAATGATGAAGCCATGTATCAAAACTTTGTTGATCAAGTACCAATTAAGGTACGCGAGCTTGAAGAGGAATATAAGAAAATCGCTGAAAAGTTACATGTTAAACTAGATGACATATTTGAGCCCACTATTAAGATAAAGATTGGAACTAATGAGATAGCTGCACTTTGTGATCTAGGTGCAAGTGTCTCAACAATTCCAAAGAGTCTTTTTAACAAGTTAAATCTTGTCTCCTTTGAAATTACTGAATTAAAATTGCATCTAGCATATTCTACCTACAAACAAGCTGTAGGGATTAAGGAGAACACTTTTGTTTACATTAAAAGCTATCCTGCTCTCATTGATTTCATTATTGTTGACATGCCTTAAGATAGTGTTGCTCCTATAATACTAGTCCGTTCTTTCTTAAGAACTATAAAAGGCTTTAATTAATCTTCATGAAGGGAACGTGAAGTTGCAATTGCCTTCGTGGGATCCTTTTGTTATTCATTTCCCCAGGAAGAAGAAAGCCAAACATGACGAGAAGGAGGCCATTACTTTGAAGGCCAATTACTTTGGAGTGGGTGTTCCAATCATCTGGCCCAAGTGAATATCATCAAGGTCAAGCTATTAACCATAAAAGAGCGCTCCATGGGAGGCACCTCATGTTAAATTAAGGTTTGAGTTAAGTTTTTAGTTTTAGTTTTAGTTCATGTTCAATAAAGAGTGCTAGAAAACTCCATTTGGGGAGAAGAAATTTGGTAGTACTTGAATTTCTGCATTATTCATGCTATTGTTGGTCGACAATATTTTTTGTCAATTTTCTATCAAAAACAAGGTTTATTGCTGAGTTACGGGAAAATAAATACTTTATGAAGAAACAATTTTTTTTGATGCATACAGACGGTTGAAAGACCAACTATACAGTGGGAATAAAAATTCCGGTCGTATAGTCCCGGTCATATAGTTATCTTTTCCATCGAAATTTTTTCTGCAATATGTATTGAGAGTTTAACGACCAACTATACAGCGGGAATAAAAATTCTAGTCGTATAGTCCTGGCCGTATAGATATCAATGCCTCCGTACAACTTCTTTTCTTATGTACAAACAGTTTAATGACCAACTATATGGCGGGAATAAAAATTCCGGCCGTATAGTTCCGGTCCTATAGATATCAGTGCCTCCGTACAAATTCTGTTCATATGTACTGAGATTTTAATGACCAACTATACATCGGGAATATAGTTCTAGTCGTATAGATATCGAGGCATTTGCAAATTTTCTTTCGCAGGGACAGACATTTTAATGACCAACTATATGGCAAGAATGTTTTGTTCCACCTATATAGTTGTGGTCGTATAACTGCGCCGCTAGGAGGAAGACCTAATATTTTGACATAATGCCAACTATACGGCCGGAACGCATGTTCCACCCGTATAGTTCCGTCTGACCACAAAATCGCACGAGAAAGTACTTCTAACTCTAAAACTTCAATCCTTTTTCCTTCTTCTACCTCCAAACTCTCTCAAAACCTCAAGGGATCTTCGTCTCTACTCAATTTCGTTCGGTTTCCTCGCATACAAGTGATCTACGGTATGTTTCTCCTTCGATCCACCAATTACTTTTTGCAAATTCATCTTCAATCTATTTTCATTATCAATCTAGGGTGAGACCTACTATGAACTGATTGCAATGATTTACTTGCCTAGATTATTATCTTGAGGGGATTCTTTAGTGTGCTTGGATGAGGAACATATTATACTTACTTTTGTTGGATCAAAAGGTTTTATTTTGCATTTCTTCAATGTTTTAGAAGATGAACACAAGGAGTCGAACTCGTGCTCGTGCCACCACTAGCGCTTCTCGGGCAATCACCCAGGAATGCATGGGGATACAGTTCAGGGATCAGGCTCATCACGAACACTTCAACAAAATCAAGAACTGCGAAGTGAAGGCAAACAAGTGGGCTTGCCTCATTATATTGAACCAGCTCGGTATTTTTGATGACTTTAATTTACTTTGCAATAGAGCTGGCCTACAAAACTTTGTGTACAATGTTGTACCTACTTATCGTTGCTTAACCATCGAATTCCTAAGTTCATTGCAAAGCACTGTTAAACTGTGGCAAGGATATGATACTGTTTCTTTCCGTCTGATGAACAAAAACTACACCTAAACGTTAGATCAATGGTGGGAATGCTTTAATTTGCCAAACAATGATGTTCATACTTTACGTGCATCCTTCACTAGCTTAATTCCTTCCCCCGATCAATACTATAATGGAATGCGCTTCACTAGTAGAGTGAACAAGGGGAAGAATATTCAACATCCTGCAATTCAGTATTTCTTCTATGTTGTTGCTCACACCTTGCAGGCACGCAATGAGTTCATGAGACTCAGCGAGGAGGAAATCCTAATCCTCGCCAAGGCTTCTTACATCAACTGCAACCTGTCACTCAACTTGGGCGCCATCCTTGTGTGCTAGTTGGAGCTGCAAGCCTCCCAAAGCCAAGGGCCAATCACAGGAGGAGGCGTTATCACCGTGCTTGCCACTTCCCTAGACATTGATCTAGGTGAGTTGCAACCCGTACTAGGTTAGACAGGTGTTGGTTTCTCCACCTTGAGGTCATGTGGAATGCTCCCTAGGAGAGGTGTTGTTTATTATCTACATATTGCTGAAGCTAGGCGTATCTACCCCGTTCCTTTGCCTAATGGTCTTTTGTCTATCGAGGAAGGACGTTTGCTATATGATGTGCAGGTTGAGCAGTACCAACCCGTAGAGGAGATTCCTGAAGAGGATGAGGATCAAGAGGAGGAGCAAGAAGTTCCTTACCAAGAAGAAGAGCAACCACAAACCATGTTTGCCACACACCAAGATTTCCAAGGGGTTGGAGGGATTGTGGAGAGGATGCACAACCTCTCTTTGAACCTCCGAGGATCAACAAGTAACCTCTCCACTCAATTCATGAACTAGAATAATGACTTTTTCCCGCCACCACAATGATTTGAAGGGCTTGCAAAAGCCTAAGCTTTGGGAAGTTTCCTCACCTATCTTTATTTGGCATTCATTTGTTCATATTTTTCGAGGTTATGTTTTTATTTGAGTTTATAAGCACTCGTGTTGGTTTCCCCAAAACTTTATCTTTAGTTCTTTTTATTTGCTTTCAAAATTTTCTAGCCAAGCTTTGCTGCCAATTTTCTATTATTTATTTCCCTCTCTTAAAAATCACAAAAAGATTTCTCCATTTTTCCTTATTTTCCCTCTTTATTTTCTTGTCGCCTCAAGGTCTTTGTATGTTTGCTGGAGAGTGATCGACTTCGAGTTTCTAAGAAACAAATAAAAAATGAAGAGAGAAGTGGAACCAAACATAAGAGGTATGCCTTATGACTCCCCAGTTTTATGTTTGAGAAACCCATGCTAGTTAGTAGTAAATGTTGAGATATTATATTGGTGGAGTGAGTCTTTGTATCATAGTAAGATTTTCATTTGCATGGGTATTTAATTGGGCTCATTTTGTTCCAGCTCTTGTAATTAACCAAGTCATGCCTATAAATTACTAAACAATTGTAATAAGAAAAAGTCTCACAATTGAAGGCTTGGGTGTTGTAGTGTTTTGTCTTGAAGGCTTATTTCCTGACACACTTGAAACCACTAAAAATGTTGATTGACTTAATAGCTCTCTTTGAAAGGATTTGTTCGATTGAATTAATGTTTAGCAGTTTTTGTGAGCATGCCAAAGTTTGACTTGTTAATCATAAGAATGATATAGCTTTATGCGTGTCAAACTTCATGGGATGCCAACAACTCCGCTGGCCTATAAACGATCTTCATGGAGGAAACTCCTAGATTTCAGCTATGAGTTGATTAAACACTTGTAGCAGCAATGCTATAGTGGGTAAGATTCTTGGCACTCCCGTGTAGCTGTAATCATGATGGAATCACTCTTCTAGCTTTTATGAGTAATCATTATGCAAAAGGAACAAAAACCTTAGTGATGCCACGAGTGTCCATCACAACCCGATAAACCAATAAAAATCTTTGGCATGCTCTCAATTAATTAAAAACTGAAATTCTTGAAGCACAATGACTAGAAAAGTAGTACTTGCAAAGTCTTGATTCATTGATGTGGGATAATTGAGATACTCCAGTATATATGCTTTTCATGACCACTCTCACACTCTTAATTTACGTGATTATACTTTACTATTCAAAGGCAAGCCTAGTAGTTGATTACTTGACATGGAATAAAATTTACTCATTTGAATCATCCATGCTTACAATAATTTTGTTGCGTAGGATGCATGAAACCCGTATGATATGCTTGCCATTACTCTATCTATGCTGAAGTTTTTTAGATTTATGAAAGTGGAGGAAACATGAGACTACTAAATCATGTGTAAGATCACCATCTTGTTATTTCAGTTTAAATGCTGAGTTCCTTTTTGATTTTGGTTTTCTTGCTCGGGACGATCAAGTTTAAGCTTGGGGACGTTGATGGCTCTAAAATATAGCCATCCATGTCCACATTTAAACTGGATATTAATCATATTTTTGATGAAATATCTGTCTAAACCCTTCCACTAATACTAATATTTAGAGGGGTATGTAATACTTTGTTCTTGTATTTTTCCTGCGCAGATAATGTCGTTTAAAGGAGGTAATCACTACATTAAAGTCAAAGATACGATATTTCCTTTGACTAGAAGAAACTAGGAGCCGTCCAGTGAAGGTAGACGCCGTAAAGACCAACTATACGGCTAGAGCACAAATTCTGACCATATATCTCCGGTCGTATAGTTGGCGCCGCCTCTGTTTGGTCAGACAGAACAACTTTCGTGAAGGGACCCCTATATAAAGAAGCCACAGGCGACGACAAAACTGAGAGACACCACACCCCAGAAGCCATACCTCACCAGAAAGCTGCCTCCAGATCTCCAAACCCTTCTCCATCTCCATAGCCATCTTCCACCACTTGTAATAGTAGATCTCTTCTCCGATTGGCGACATTTTAAGACTACTTCTATCAACCTTATGATTTTCATTACAATGTTTGTGATTGATGATCTCATCTCTATGTGTGAGTAATTCTCCTTGGGCTAAGGGCTTCGGCCTAGCCATGTAGCAATTGTGCATGTGATTTATCATAGATGGGATCGTGTATTAGTTTGTATGACATGATGATTTTTGTATCCTCTCTTTCCTCAAACTAAGGACATGTGAGGTACCCAAGACCCCGAGAGTTGAGCCAGGTATAGGGAGTATGAGTGATGACTGATCTGCAGGTTGGGAACCCCCAGTGATAGATGGGGTAGTACGGCTATATGTGAGGGATTTGCTTGGGATTATCAATCACATCACTATGCATATCATTAGTTCTCTTTCTTCTATGGATGAGACTAGTCGGTTATTGCTATAAGAAGTTGCGGAGGCAATAGAAATTATGGATGCACTTACCACATATAATGTACCTTTCTCTAACAAGTACACGCATACTTTATTTCTATCTTTTATTTCCATCAGATGTTTTTGCACAGCTATAGGTGAAACCAAACACCGTAGGCCCTCTCTCTCCATCATCGACAACAACAAAAAGATGCAAGGTACTAGTAAGGTGAAAACACAAAAGGAATTCTAAAACTCTCGAAGGTCCATTAAAGTTACTTCACAACGCATTCGATTCCCAAGGATTCAATAACCTAGGTTTACAAGGGAAAAAGAGCTATACTACATCCGTGATCCGGATTGAAGGTATCAGAGATCCACACCATAGTTCATACCTTCCATCTTCCATCCCCTCCATTAGCCATAGCCATTACTTTGTACTTGAGATATCCTTGTCAACCAGGCAAAGATATCCCAATTCTGACGGAGGAAGTTGACGAGCTTGGTTTCCTATTTGTCAATTAGGTCAGCACCAATGGTGATGGTGCGCTCGGGAAGTAAGTGTCAATCTGGATCTTCTTGGTCTCCTTGATTGCTTCAAAGAACACACTACCACATGGGTTACTCAATGTTGGCATACCAAGATGTGTCGATTGTGACAAAGACACATCATCATGGATTCTCTTCTTCTCTTGAGCAATGACAAGTGACTTGGTCAGAGAGGAGCCAGCCAAGGCACATTTTAGAGAGCGCTTGTAGTTTCCTGCAATGGTGATTACACCATTTGGTCCTAGAAATTTCATCTTCATATAACCAATATGCGTGGAGGCCATGAACTTTTCCAATGCCGTATTGCTCAGCAAAGCATGGTAGCAACTTGTGAGGTCAACTACCTCGAATAGAAGGGTTCTCAGTCCGACAATTCTCCCTAGTATCAAATAGAATATCGATCCATATCTTGCCCATTGGCTCACATGATAATCCCGACACAATGCCGTGGAAAGTTGTCTTGGTCGGCTCCAGCATGTTCTCTGTAATACCCATCTTGTGCATTGTATCCTGGTACAATATTTGATATTGCTCCCGTCATCAATGCGAACCTTGGAGAACTTGACATTTATGTCGCTCCTAATGAATGTCGGGTCCAACACCAAAGCATATCCCCCAAGATTCAGCATAACCTTAGGGTGGTCCTTGATGCTCCAAGTGATCTCCTAGTCCAACCAGTACATGAATCTTAGCACTGCTAGCATAACTGCATTCACTTCGCCTTTGCAAGCTCTATTTATCTGTTGCCTCAGTCACGAAGACGACATAGCTCTAATGATGCTCCTAATACTCACTCTAGCCTCCTTAGCCGGCATCTCCATAGTCATTTCCCTGGTTATTCTAGTTTCCCACTTGATTTACATCTTCTCTCCTTTCCTGGTTATCATGCCTTGGCGGTGCCATCAATGCATGAGTGTTTGCTCCTCTGAGTGGTGGTGGGGGTGGCGGAGGTGGGAAACTCATTTCTCCTTTCTAGCGCACCAGATGGATTGCCTAGATGTTTGATTTGCCAGCTTATCCGGGTTTGGCTTATGAAAATTGCACGACTGATCCAACATCATCTCATAAGTGTACTTCGACATTTCCTGCCATTTCTTCTTATGATCTCCCCACTATTTCTTGCCATCACTTTTATGTGTCCACTATTGGCCACTACTCTTCTGGTGCTGGCTAATCCGACCTATCACTTGATTCGACATGTACCAGTAATCTAACTTATCATCTCTTCTCTTGCCATAAAAATCATTTCCATCCTATCGCCTAGAAGATCTGGCCCCATCATGGGAATGATATTCCCTGTTCGGCTCCCCGACATAAGCAATTGTTGGATAGGATCTCCCAGAGAATACATATCTGCTATCTTGATAGTCTCGGCCAAAGTTGCCAGCATATCCTCTGTAACCTCTACAACAACACACTGCCATGTCGGCAGCCCTGAGCAAACCAAGCTGACTTGCGACTCAACAACTCATTCGCAAGAATTGCGCACTATGCTCCACCTTGTCAAGAAATCTCGTTCGGTCTCGTTCTATCTCTTCTTGTAGATGGAGAGTTGTTACAAATGATTCGTCCCCTTATAAATGCTAGTGAAATTAATCACAAAGGATTCCTCAAAATCAAGCCAACAATTTATACTTCTCTCTCGCAAATTATTCAGCCATACTCTTGCAGGACCTTCCAACTTCTACGGCACATAGCATACCGCCCATCTTCAATTTCCTTGTGCGACATGCACTACAGTACCATAGTTAATTAGACAATCCTCTCGCTTGGTGCTGCCGTCATATGTTTTCGAGCTCTGAGCTAACTAGAAGTTCGGTACTAGTGGCTCTCTCATAATCTGAGGTCCAATAAATGCTAGACCCAGAGGACCTTGTTGTTCCATCATTTCCAACATATGTATCCTGTCTAAATTTAACCGAGCATCATCTGGTTGCAAGTTCCGATACCCAGTCGGGACCCCAATGGATTCCCTATCATTTGGTGCTCTAGCCTATGGTATCCGGCATTGACCATAGTCAAGTAACCATCATTATACTGGTTCTCCATTGGGTTACCACCTTGATGTTGAACAAGTTGTCATGAACTCTGTTGCTATCGAGGTGGGTTTGGTGCCGGATACTGAGGCTGCTATTGTTGTTGCTTCCCACCGCCAACCGAGTTATGGCCATGATGGTTCTGGTTATTCTGACTAGCATTGTTGTGCCCAACATTTCCTTGAACAAACAATACCCTGATTAGCATTACCCTGGCCAATATTTTCATGAACTAAATTACCCTACCCGGCATTACCTTGCCCGGCAACATTTGGGTCATAAGCCACTAACTACTTGTTCACTCTAGAGGTAACACTTCCTTCTCTCCTAGGAACAACATGAGGAGATGATGCCGCTTGTCATACATACTTTTCCCTGGTGCCCCCTGCCGAATGAACGACCTGGGAACCACCACCAGCAGCTGGATTTTCCTTGAGGATTGCCTCATTCTGCCGGTTTGTAATATGCACTAACTCATTTACCCGCTCTTGCTTCCTGTGCAAGGCTTCGTCGGATAAACCTGATATCTCGGTTGCTGCTTCTTCCTCCGCATATATAAGGTTCTTAGCCGGGGTACTGTATTTCGGCATACCTCCCGACATTTGACTAACCGATGCACCAGACTTGGCTCTACTATCCCTAGCCATCTCAGCATTGAGGTTTCTACCTCGGTTCTGCACACCATCTAAACGACTAGGGTTTGGTACAGGAAACCCATGTGCCTTGTTATAGTCATAGAGGGTGATATTTAGCTCCTCCCGTGCATGAGTCACCTCCATAGCTCCTTGGATGACACTCTGTTGAGTTTGCTCTAGCTCATCCTATGCCTGAGCCAGATTACGGGGGCAACTAGCACAACCAGCTTCTCAATGGCTGCCTGAAGGATATTCTCTGGCTTCTATAGCGGAGGAGCCCTTGATATGGGAGCCTTGGAGGTTGTTTCCACATCCTCGACATTAGCTTTGCCGACATCGGCTTCAGATGCGGTCATCATGACCTCTATGCAGCTAGCGGGGCGATCGGTACACTGGCCGAGAGCTGCATAGAGAGCAGGTGGATCTACAGCGATAATCACCCTCTGCGGGTACTTGCATGCGATGTCGATGGTGACATATACCTTGTGTGTGCCAAATCTAATGAACCTGCCGTTCCGCGATAGAGGCCTATTGCAGAAGCTGCTGAGGTTGTCGCTGACGAAGTCCAGCAAGTCAAAATTCTAGACAAGGCCAGAGACCATGCGCTTGCCGGAGGCAATGAAGTTTCCCGTCCAGATAATGAATTCAGCCAGCGTCGTTGCTGGCCCTGATGGCTGCAAGTGCAGAAATCAATTGTAGCTAGTTTCGAAATACAAGTATTGTATCCACAGAGAGCTATTTGGTTAAGGTACTTATGCCCCTCGTCACTGTCTACCAAAGGATACTTATAAGTTTCCTTTGATGTCAAGTTAAGGGTGTTTGAAAGGTTTTTGTTGAGTGTAGAATAGTAATAAAAACAAGTAAAAGAAAGCAAGTAACAAGAGCGTTTGGAAACATGGTTGAACTCAATAGGGCTAAAGCAATCTTAGGGGTGTAGGATACACAACTAGCATGATATTATTAATCATAATTAGGATAACCTACTTCTTTTGTCATGATATCTGTGGTGAGAGCTCCATAATAAGATGTTCAGTACAAAGCTCATATGAAGCCAATTTGTTGAGGCAAGAATGAGGTCACCTCTAAATAGCTACCGCGATGTCTGAGAGCAATCACCCATACAGACCACCACAATTAAGGGTCTCCCCGTGGATATCGTATAGCTTAGAGAGTCTCTCTTTATCCTCCTTTGCCCATCCAGGTTGCTAGCCGGTGCCAATTGTCACGAAGCTTTCCGAGCGCACTTCGAAACACGTCCAAATGGTTTCTCCCTCATCTTTAGTCCCGAAGGAAAATGATATGTGACCGACTACACATACCATCTAAAGAGAGAGATCAAACACAAATCATAAATCTATCATAGACCAGCAAGTCATATGGACACAATAACATATTATCTTTATTGCAACTTCATAATAGTGCTAGGGTTTCTCCATCTCCCCAAGAACAAGGGAAAACTACTCACACACGTAAGAAATCAACAACATCATAATCAGATGGATTAAAGTATGGGGATAAATCTAGTGCAAACCACAATTGAAACTGGAATTACAACAAGATCTAATTGATGAGAGATTGGGGTAGTAATGGTGATGGAGATGTAGCCGTTGATGATGAAGGGGATGATGTGATGTTCTTCAATGAACCGTGAGGCATCAGGGATTTTCCCTTCTCCAAATTCCTCCCTCGGATCCCCTTCTAGTTTGGTTTTTCATGGTTCTAGGTTGATGTGTATGTTGAATATCTTTGGCGTCTTTGCCAGGAGAAAGTATTTCAAGAGGTGGACACACTGTCAGTGGTACGAGCGGACGGTACGGGAAGGCTCCGCCCGTACCACTGGTCATTATCGCTACAGGTTCATTCCCCACGCTTGGTATTCTCCCAAGTGCGAAGGTAAATCAATAAAATGACTTTTATCACTTAAAAATATCATATTACAACATAATATGGTAGTTCCAATTGATATGTTCATAAGAGACTTAGCAATCCGGGGTCCTTTTGAAACAAGGACAGAAAGGTGCGTGCAAACATAGTGAAATACCAAAATTCCTAATCTATTTATGCAAATACGAAAGGTAAATATGCTTCAATTTTGGACTCATCCACTCCCCCAAGCTAGACTCTTGCTCGTCCCTGAGCAATATGGTGGCTTATTGTAACATCCCATTTTCTGCATCCATGTTTGTTGAGGGTTAGGAAGCTAGAAAATTAGGGGAGAAATAAAACTTTTACACATCCTTTGCATAGAAGTCTAGCTTTATTAGATTGCTTGATCATTTGGGTTGTTTTGGTAGTGTTGTTTGTTAGTCTAAATGATTGTATGACCACCAAGGGTCATCTAAGTTAGTCACCCCACAAGCCTATATTGACTAAGTCATAGAAATCTAGTTTTGTTCCAACTTTGGAGTCTTGGTTTGATTAAACCCTTCACCCTTTCTACCATGCAAGAGTAGCATGTGGTACTAGGCTATGAGTACTTGAGAACCACTCCTTAGTCATGGTTAAACCACACGCCCAAGCCTCTTCATGTGAGTGTTTACCTCACTAGTTGCCACTTAAGGAATGACCACCTTAATTTGTCCAAAGTTTGGATAATCCTTGTGAGCTCATGGCTGTGATCTAGGAGGCAACCAAGACCCAGGCATGATCACCTAGTATCCCTCTACCACCCCATTCCTTCCCCACTATAATTAGTGGCCCTAGCTCGATATGGAAAGTGTCCAAAGTGGCCACCTCATCAATGTGGCACAAGATCACCCCAAAACCCTCTCCCTCTCTCCCGCCCATGATATACCCCCTCTCTGGCCCTAGCACGATGCCTCACCACCCCAGCCACCACCTTGCACTCACCCAGGTCACATGCACGCGCCGGAGCGCTTCAAAGGGGAGAGACAAATGAGATCCTTGCAAATATTGCCCAACCTCGAAAACCAGCAGTCTCCCCCCTCCCCTTAAGTCACATTTGGCCCCACCCTGGACAGCTCCAACTCCCTAGGCACCCTCTCCACCCTACCCCTCTCTCTCCCACGCGCCCAGCAACCCCCAACCCCCGGTGTCCACCTCAGCAGAAAACCCTCTGCCTCACGTGCTCTCTTCCTCTCCCGGTGAAAAAACACGAGGTAGACAGCCTCGCCACCCTACTGCACCCCTACCCCTCCTACTCCCAGGCCCTAGCCGTGCAGACAACACGCTGCAGCCCCCGTGTTGTTCCGTCAAACAGCCTGCCGGCAGCACGCAACGGCCACCTCCCTCTCACTCTCCTGTAGGTCCGGCCAGCCCACGAGGAAAGACCGTCCCCAGGTCACCGCACGACGTCGCCACCGCCCCTCCTAGCCAACCCCGAGCTCCCCTTGCGACCCCACCGTCTCGCCGTGCACCCGCTGCCCCCGTGGTCTAGCCCTTCCCATTAAATAGCTCCCCCACCCCTCGCACGCTCCTCCCACTCCTCATTTCACTTCTAGAGCTCCCAACACCCCCAAAGAGGAGGCAGATCCTCTAGCTCTCTCCTCTTCCTCTGCCGTTTCTCTCCATCTCGGTGCCGACGATGAATGAGAAGGTTCCCTCATCCCTGCTCTACCTCTCCTCCATGCTTCCCTTCCACTACACTCCCCTCCCAAAACCGGCCCTAACCCCTCTCTCCTCTGGCTGTTCTTGTCGAATGGTATGCCGGAGCTGCGAGGAGGCCGAGAGTCCCGAGCTGTGCCGCTGCTGACGCGACGCATCCTGAAAACCGGAGCCGCCGTGTCGTACCTCGTTCGACCCCCCGTCCTCGACCGCTTCGATCCACACCGCCGCCGACCCATCTCCGGCCCAGGGTAAGACTTCCCATCGCCTGCCAGCCCGCTAGGGTTTCCCGTCATCGATGTTGATCCTAGAGAGTACGACAGAGCCCTGGCCGTCAGATCCGCTTAAGATCCAATGGCCAGCGTCACCCAATACCGCTTCGCCCCTTAGTGCCTATGACACACGGGCCCCCATGGCGGGATTTGAATCCCTGCCCTCCCGCGCAGGCCACCGTGTACGCGGGCCGGCCCAGCTTCTTAGCGGGCCGCAACCCAGCCTCTGCACTCCCTTTTCTTTTTATTTTTAGGCCATTTTAATTACCTAAAATCTGACCCGTAGATTTAATTCCACAAATTATTATCTGTATAGTATTTTGGCCTGGTTCAAATTTTGTGAGGTAGCCTAAGAAATTATCTATTGCATGGCACTGGTAGCTAGTCAATAGCATGTCGGTGTTTTTATTGAGATTGTCTGTGGTAAATAGTATCTGATTAGAGTGTTAAATCCATAGCTTTACTTCTAGAGCTCAGAAAATTGTTAAACCAAATTCCTGGCATTGCCTATGCAAATGCCTACTGAGCAAAACTTGAATCACCCATTTTTGATGTGTGAAGCCTCTGTTCTTAATTTTACAAGATAAGTATAGAGGGTTTTTATTTAATTTCCAGAGGTTGCTGTGAAGCTAATTTTGGGATGAAACCAACTCTCAGGGTTAGGCCTCTATTAGTACTACTTATTCCTGAAAGGGAATTTTTTTTGGCTTTGTAGTTTTGCCCTGTGTAATTTTTCTAGACTCTGCACTGTTTTCAGAATTTTATTTATTATAAATCAACCCTTTTTGATAAAAATATGAAACTAGTGGGGTTAGCTTGGTTTTCTATGTAGCTACTCAGATATATATTTCATGGTCACTTTCCACCAACTTGTCTTGGTCGAAATATCTGCTTGAATGCTAATCTAGTCTTAACCACAAAAATCACCAAATCAGTTTGAGGAAATCCTTTTGATTGCTTTCAATGGCTTTGTACTGCTAGGATCAGTAGATACTTGTGGTTGGTTGGTTTGGTTCAGTTGTTCATCTGCTCTGTACTGATTGGGTTGTTTGTGCATTGGGTGATGATTGGTATGATGGTTTGATTATAATTCCCTTTTTCGACGATAGATACGAACAAGGACGAGTTTGAGGAAGGTCCTTGGGAAGATTTTGAGGAAGAGGACCAGGAACAAGCTACCAACCAAGGCAAGCCACCTACAAGTTCATGAGACTTTTCCCATCTTTATTTTCATGCACTCTGCTTTACTTACTCTACTACTGCATTGTTTTACTCGATATATTATTATTATGGTATTAGTTTGGCTCCACCAAACTTATGCCTATGGTACTGTTTAAGTACTCCCCTTGGCTCTACCTATCCCTATCCTAGTAGCTAAGGTGGTATAATATACCACAATCCCTTGGAAACCCCGGTTTGGCCTAACAAAAACTCTAGGTTGGGGACCCGAAGGCAAGGATGGTTTTATAAAAGTTTTGACAGAAAATCTTGGCAAGTGGGACTTGCCGATGAGCTTTTAAAATGATTTTGTATCTTTTATACAAGTGGAAGCACCAAAGATGAAGTTGGAGGAAAAACTATTTTTGAAAACGCACCTGGTTCTATGTAGTTTTGCCTGAACAACTACCCCGTGCAACCACACTACGCCTATATGGTAAGGGGCTTGACCCGAGAGTGGTTCTCTCGGATACAAGTGCCTCAGAACTACTACTGGGATTGGGGATCCCTGGGGGGTGGGCCTTCTCCGATAAAGGTCCATGCGAGACATCGACCTAGAGAAGGAACGAAGGGTCTACTGGCCTCCATGGGTTACTATGGGCCCCTCATTAAAAGCGCACGCTCGAGAAGTGGAAAAAGCTCTCTGGTTGTTCCTCGGTACCCTACGTCGCGGTTTTGAGGGGAATAACACCCATAGGGTAGGCACTTCTATTAAGAGGGGATTATCCCCAAGGTCTTGTGCGGTTATCCGAAACTCGCATACTAGGGTATGACAATCTGCGGCTGTTCACGGCGGATGTATCGGATCTTGTGGGGAAGTGTACAATGTCTGCAGAGTATAATATATTCGAGTAACCGTGTTCGTGCTCATGGACGGTTGGAAAGGTTGCTGCGTAGCAATGCTGGTTTTGTTTTATAAAAAGGTTTCTTCGGAAAAGATTCGGCCATGGGATGGCCGATGGGTCTGGAAGATGGGCCAGGGGATGGTCAGACCTAGTTGGGGTATTGGTCATGGGATGACCATGGTAGAGGTGGATAACAGGGATGCCCCCATCCTAGTAGCCCAAGTTTTCCAAACTATTTTATCCTTAAAAAGTTTTGCAAGCAACAAGTGGTAGAGTTAAGAGTATATCTCTACGAGTTTTCACAAATAGCTTTCTTGGATCCATCCTATATAAAGCCATACTGCATACTCTTTGTTCTTCTTGGTGTGGTGGTTTGCGAGTACAATCAAAGTACTCACTGGCAATGTTCCCTGGCTATCAACTTGGTCAGATTATTAGCAGCACGAAGAATACAATGGAGGGTACGACGATGACTCCGCGAACTAGGATGTATCTCCGAGTCAGGAACCTATTGGGCTATGGCTTGACTCGGGTCCCTCGCGTTAATTAGTACCGCTGCTATTTTATATTTGTGCCCATGGAGGCAAAGTTGTAAGACTATTATTGTAAGACTTATTGTACCGTACTGTAATGGATGTGTGTACTTTGATATCATGTCTGTTATGCTCCACGATGCACTGATCATGGGATTGTGGTGGTTTGCATAATTCGGTAATCTCGGGTAAAAATCCGAGGTCACCACAGACTTGGTATCAGAGCCATCCTGACTTTAGGAGCCCCTAGTAAGCCTGGACGTTAGACCCGGACCCCAAAAACTATTTTCTCTATAAAGAAAGGAGTTTGTTATTTGCAAAAATATTGCTTATAACTCATCCCCTCTATTTTGAAAACAACTTGCATTAAATTAACTTTTGCATATCTAAAATTTTGCACACTGTTCACTAACTTAAATTTACTTAAAATTTTGTAGATGGCTGTGGTGTTCAACATGTACCGTCAGGTCGGACTGGACATGCCACTCTAGTTGTTTGAGGCCGAGCTGAGGGACTTGGCCAAGCATGTGGGCTGTCCCACACTGGATATCCAGGGCGCCTTCATTCCCAGGATGGTTGAAGGAGAGAAGAATTGGTTGGTTTTCTACACCATGAGAGGTTGTGTAGTGCCTCCATTCTCTGAGGAGCTGAAGGTGGAGGTACTAGAGAAGGACTGGGGCGACGGTGTGCTCCGTGTGGCTCAGGAGACCCTAGCACGCCTCACCTATCACCATCGCGAGCAACTAGAGGGTACCAAGTTCTACCACTTTGGGAGACAGCATCCCTGGGGTTATGCCACCGTGACCCCGCCGCACTACGACTTTGGTGAGAATATCCAAAACATGGAGTATCTCCTAAGGAAGACCCAGGAATCTATGGATGATGTTCGCATGCGCATGGACAACAAGACCTTGGAGTATCTCACCCTTGTGGAGGACTTGCGGATTGAGAAGTTAGAACATGCTCAAACCAAGCTGAACAAGCTGACGGTGGTGGCAAGAAACAAGCGTCTCCTCAAGACCACCAAGGAGCAGAAGGAACTCTTGGTGACCATGGAGGCCCGGATAGAAGCATTGGAGGAGGAATGCGCTCAGCTCGACAAGGACAACGATGACCTGCTGAATGAGACCGATAATGATGCTGCCTATAAGGAGGATTTCGACATGGAGCCGCAGAGTGAACCCGAAGATGATGATCAGATGGGTGAGGAAGAAGAGGATCCCGAGGAACGCGTTCTCAAGTCTGAGGATGATACGGAGGTCATCACTGAGGAATACACCACCGCACGTCGTGACATGGAGTAGGTTTCACGTTACTCTATGAGAGCAAGTGAGAATATCGCCGTGTCCCCCTTTTGAGTGGCGATTTGTCTGTGTTCTGTTTGTTTGTATGGTTCAACTCGTAGTATTATCTAGCATCGAGATGTGTGATGACCCACAAGTATAGGGGTTGTATCGCAGTATTTTTGATAAGTAAGAGTGTCGGACCCAACGAGGAGGAGAAGGTGCTGGCTAGCAGTATGGATCAGGAATTCTCTGCAAATACTTAGCAAACGTATTTTTAGGGTTTTTTGATAAAGCAAGTAAACAATGTACGAGTAAATAAAAGATAGTAGTAATAAATGAAGCAAGTGGCCCAATCCTTTATGCAGCAAAGGACAAGCCGGTTGTATTTCTGTAGATGACCAAACGTTCTCGAGGACACATGGGAAGACTGTTAAGTGCTTTCGCTTCATATAGTCGATTAATCTTCTCTAGCTTGCTAAGTGTTGTGTGGGTGAACCTGTGCTAATGTACCGCCCCATCCAATACTAATACATAGTTGTGATTATACCCCTTGCAAACATCCGTAAGTACAAGAAAGTAATTAAGGTAGAAACCTAACCACAGCTTTAAACTCTAAGAACCTTACGTCCCTTGTGCAATGGTTTCCTAACGGGCTTTCAAGTTTCTGTCACTCCGGAAACCCCTATGATTAGTAGCCAAATACACAATGCATTCCCCTAGGCCCTTATAGGTGAAGTGTCATGTATTCGACGTTCACATGACACCACTAGAAGAAGTACACCACAACTTAAAAACAATCAATTGAATCTTTCTCAACGCAACTCCACAACTAATAACAAGACTTCTCCCATGTCCTCGAGAACAAAACGAACTACTCACAAGACATCATATGGATCATGATCAGAGATGGAATAATGATGTATAACAATCTGAACATAAAAAATAATTCAATGGTTCACTCAATAGCATCAACTACAAAGAGTAATCAACACCGGGAAAGTTTCCCCTATGAACTATAGCAAGATTCAACCAATTGTTACAGCAATATGGAGATGGTGATGAGGGTGCTGATGGTGATGATGGTCGTGATGATGATGATGATCCCGATGAAGTCCAGCTTGATGGTGGTGTTGATGGCGACAATCTCCCCTCACCGGGAAGGAATTCCCCCGGCAGAAATCTGTCTTCGAGAGAGATCTTTCTCTCTCGGTGTTTTCCGCCCCGTAGAGGCGGCGGAATCTTTCTGTGGTCGCTCCCTGAGTCTTATGGTTTCGTGGGTATGATATACGTCAGAGGGGAGAGTCTGGAGTGGGCTAGGACGGCCACACCACTCCCAGGCACGGCCTAGGCCTGCCTGCGCCATGGGGTGGTGTGGGCCCCCTGTGGCCCACCTCCACTCCATCTTCTCGCATCCTGAGTCTTCTAGAAAAATAGGATTTTCCGTATATTTTCCCGGATTTTCTGATCTTCGCGAATTTTGCCTCCAAACAGCACCTTTTCCATCAGAATCCTGACTGCAGCGGTCCATGCTCCCAAAAGTCATCAACCATGCAAAAATAGATGAAATAACATAAGTATCACCTCTCAATACGAAATATATCAATGAATAATAGTGAATTAAGACATAGAATAGTGATGCAAAATGGAGGTATCAATGTGACGCATGAACTTGGTTATTTTGTGGCTAATTCCATGGTTGCTTAACTCCTAAGCACCCGTCTCTCTTATGCATGCCTGTTTGATTAGTTATTTCCTTCCTACACCTCGATGTTTGCGGTTGCGAACCACCCCCTTGGTAACCCCTCCTAACAGTATACCTTCAGGATCGTGGGCCCACGCGGACCCCTTCCACCACCCCTGACCATGGCGCAACTCCTGCACATATTCATGCAAGATCGCCAAGCCGCCAATGAGGAACGCCAAGCCAACATCGCCGCTCTCCATCAGCTGGTGCAAGCCGCAGCTGAAAATGCCCCCGACCCCGAGGGCGAAAAGAAAAGATCCCAACTTAGGATCTTTCAAAACACCAACCCACCTTTGTTCACCAAATGCACCAACCCACTTGACGCCGATAACTGGCTCCACACTATTGAGAACAATCTGGAAGTTGCCCGTGTTGGAGAGAATGAGAAAGTGACCTTGGCCAGCCATTTCCTCGCGGGCGAAGCAAGGACTTGGTGGATCAGCGTCAAGGAGATTCTGCCCACATGACAAGCCATCACTTCGGAGGACTTCAAGGAAAGGTTTCGCAAGCGTCATATCCCACCTGGTTTGATCAAGATGATGAGAGACCAATTCCGTGATCTGAAGCAGGGAGGAATGTTTGTGCTGCAATATCTGGAGAAGTACACTGATCTGGCCCGGTACTCCCCGGATGACACCAACACTGAAGAGAAGAAGGTGGATACCTTCATGAGTGGACTCCAGGATGAACTGCAGTGCCACCTTGTAGCCCAGGGGTTCTAGGAGCTGGATGCCCTCGTTGATGCCGCCATTCTGGTGGAGAACAAGCGCAAGGGAGTGATTGAAAATCGCAGGCGTCGGATGATGCAGCAGGGAGGACCCAGTGGACAAAGTTTGTGAAGCATGCCACCCGCAAGGCCTGCACCCCCACCGCAGAGGACTCCGTCCTATGCTCCGCGCCCCAACAACCCCAATCGTAACTACAACAACCCTCGCCCTAGAGGCGGGAACCCAAGACCCGCCCCTAGAGGCCCTGTCAACCCCAATGTCCGCCCCAATACAGCTGGTTGCTTCAACTATGCACAAGTGGGGCACTTCTCGCGTGAATACCCCGAGAGAAAGAAGGACAATGTGCCCCGCCCTAATGCTGCCCGCCTGAATCAAGGTCACGCCGGGGGAGCCCCAGCCAAGGGAGCCGCCCCCAAGAAGCCTGCCAATGCTACTAGAGGACACCTGAACCATATCACTGGTGAGGAAGCCCAGGAGTCTCCTGACATTGTTTTGGGTATGTTCCTTGTCAACTCCATCCCTACTACAGTACTATTTGACTCCGGGGCCTCGCATTCATTTGTTACGGAGTCGTTTGTTGAAAGAAGTGGGATGGAACCTGGCCAACTGAGCAGGCTCATGCTATTACAAATACCCGGTTCGACGGCCAAAACCAATTCCATCTGCCGAGAGAGCCCCATAGTCATCCATGGCATAACCTTCATGGCCGACCTAATAGTTTTGGGATCCCAAGGTCTATACGTGATCCTAGGAATGGATTTGATGACCAAGTACCACGGAATCATAGGTTGTGCCAGAAATTCCATATCCTTGACAAGTAGTGAAGGAGTACATGTCGAGTACAAGGCAACTGTGCCCTCATCTCAGATCTATTGCCAGAAGAGTATAGCCGACCTACCCTAGAACAAGTTCTAGTAGTCTATGAGTATCCAGATGTGTTCCTAGAGGAGTTTCCCGGTATGCCCCCTGACAGGGACATCGAGTTCATCATAGAGTTAGTCCCCAAAACCGCCCCTATAGCTCGGAGGCTGTACCGTATGAACCCTGAAGAATTGGTCGAGATGAAGAAGCAACTGGACGACATGGAACGCAAAGGTAATATTCAAACAAGTTCCTCTCCTTGGGGTTCACCCGTTCTTTTTGTGGATAAAAGAGATGGAACCATCCGGCTAGTGACTGACTACCGGAAGCTTAACGACGTCACAATCAAAAACAAGTATCCCTTACCGAAGATCGAAGATCTACTTGACTAGTTAAATGGAGCCCGTATCTTCTCCAAGATAGATCTCCGCACCGGATACCACCAACTCAAGATCTGGGAGTTAGATATTCCCAAGACCGCCTTTACCACCCGATACGGTCTATATGAATACACCGTCATGTCCTTCGGCTTAACCAATGCCCCTTCCTATTTCATGAATCTCATGAATAAGGTATTCATGCCCTATTTGGACAAGTTCGACGTAGTGTTCATCGACGACATCCTCATATATTCCAAGACTGAAGCCGAGCATGAGGAGCACCTGAGAGTCGTATTGGGAACACTTAGGGAGCATCAACTATATGCTATGTTCAGCAAGTGCGAGTTTTGGTTAAAGGAAGTTGTATTCCTTGGCCACATACTATCTGTAGGAGGAATCTCAGTCGACCCCTCCAAGATCAAGACAGTTCTGGAATGTAAAGCCCCCACCAACCCCTCGGAAATCCGAAGTTTTCTAGGTTTAGCTGGATACTACCGTAAATTTGTTGAAGGTTTCTCGAGCATCGCAAAACCACTGACACAACTTGTAACATCCCAATTTCAACAACCCTAATTAGTTGTCCAGAATACAAAAATCAGGGGGAACAAAAACTTTTTCTCGTTCATGGGTGCAGTGCTTACTTGTTGTTTGTTTGTACTTGTGCATGTGAGTGTATACCATATGCTACCCCTTACCTCACCATTAGTTGACAAAAGTTATTTACCAAAACTATCTTGGCTCATTTACATATTCTCAAATGTTCTGGCATTTAAAAACATGAACCAAGATGCCTATGCAACCAAAACCTATTCCAGTAGCTTCTATTGACAAAACTATGGAGAAATATATAATATAATCGCCTTATGTTTTCAAAACAGAACCCTCAACTAATCTTATTTGTAGTTTTCCCAAAACCTCTTTCCACATCATTTTGAAATTCTACTCTTGGTAGAGATACCCAGGACTCTCATCTTTCTCAAACCCCAAAACTCTTGAAATTTCCCCAACCTTACCCCAAGCTAGGCTTGATGATAACCCCCAATAGTGGTTGTGCTTAGTTATAAGATGAGTTGCCTTGATCTGTTGTCTGATGAGTTGCCTTGATCTGCTGATTGACTTGTTTGCTTAGGAAGTAGTATGAGATACTCTAGGATATCATCATTATGATAAAGAAGTTTCCAAATAACCACTTCCTAAGAAAGAAAACAAAGCAAGATCAAATCCCTAGATATTAGGTGATCATCTAAAACCCTTAACCAGATCAATTATGAAGATTTCCATTCTAGAAGCTTCCAAGTCCATGATGACCAATATCAAGCATGGATCCCTTCTACTTCCTCTACACTTCAACATCATACCCTTGATGATACTTTGGTACCTTGCAACACCTCCAAAAACATTCCGTCTCATACTCTAGTCAAAATCCTCAAAACTGCCAAATTTGACTAAGTCTGGAAACTGTTTCAGCATCATTCTTTTGAATGCCTCTCTTTCTCAAACCATGTGCATTTTTGGAAATGCACCTGAACCATATTGTTGACCATCCTAAGGACTACGAAGTCCCACATCTTCCCTTGGTTAGATCATCCTCCAACCCACTTGTTCTTGAGTGTTTTGCAGGCAAGAGAATAACTTTTCCTGCAAATCTAGTCATCATGCCTACTTTGATAGAAGCTCACACCATCCTCCAACCTCCTATGGACCAACACTCTGCATGGATGTGTGCTAATGATATAGGTCTACCAGAATCTACTTCACTTGTTCCAAGTGAATCTCTGTGCTGATTAAACCCACATAGTTTATAAGGCATCATGACTCATCTGGTATGGCAGCCTTAATTTCAACAAAGTTTGCCACCATTTCTAGATCTCCTCAAATACAATTAATTCAAACTCCTTCCTCCTTGACCATCTATATGACTTGGTATACCTATACATTTACCCCTTGCATCAAGGTGAACTCTGAACTCAGAGATACAACCATGTTTTGATGATATGAAATTAACACCACCCTAGATCCTCAATTCCTTGTTCCTTCATCTAATTCAAGTTGGAATTCCATTCCACAATGTTGAAAATTCTTGATACACCTTGTCTACATCATCTACCTTGATCATCAAGATTTATTAAATATTACCCATAATTATTATGGCTCCAAATCTATTAAACTCCTTTAATAGACAAATCTGAAAAACCCTTTCCCAATGGAAAGCTTGGTTTTTGGTCAAAACACTTTTCCAACTTTTGGCTCAAGTGAGTTCCATATATCACACCCTATATTCGCATCTGAAAAATAAATATTTTTGAGATGCTTTATTATTCCTTTTTTCCCATTTTCTTAAATGGCTGAATTGGAATAATAATTGTTTTAATTACTTTTAATCCCCAATAAATCTTGGGAAAATTCCCCTAAGTGTGTATTCACATTTGGGAGCCTCTCAAACCAGAAACCAACCTTGTCCCATGTAAAAATATCAAATGATCTTCTAGAAACTACTTCTGCCCTTTTTGAATAAATGGATTTATAAGGACTAAAAATCCTTATAAAAATCTCAAATTAATCCTAGGAGTCTACCTTGACCTCATCTATCTACCAGTACCATTTCCTCATTTTGTCCAATGCAACAGTTTGGACTTCCTTCATAATCACCAATTGGATCAAAATTCCCAAGTAAGCAACTCCACTCTTCAAACCACTTCTAACTCCTATCAAACCTTGCTTAATGCATCTTCCTAGCACCAGGACACACCTCAAGTTGACACCACTGTAGCTCCACCCCAACATTGCCCATTTTACCCTTGTACTACTAGAGAGAGAAAAACAAACCCAAATATTACAAAGATCTACCTCAACTAATTACCACAACAGCCCTACCCCTCTCTGCCGACCAAAACCCATTCCTACCCCTCCCTACTGTCCCCTGAACCAATCCCTGTCCAGCAAACCCCCTCTCCCATGTCCAAATGGGACATTTACTCCAACTAGCTCCCCTCTTTGGTATAAAGGCTAGAGGCCACCCCCAGCGAGCCCCTACCTCTCATTTGCTTCCTCTCCTCCCCACTTACCTCCCCTAGCACTCCCTCCCCCTCCTCTGCTATGTGCTATAGGAAGGAAGAAGAAAGGGAGCTCTCGGCCTCCTCACAAAAATCGAGCAAGACTCCTTCTCCCCTTCTCCCCTTTCTCTGCATGTTGGCTCATGAGTTCCCCTCCTCCTCCTCTACTTGACCGTTCCCTCCTTTTTTTCCAGGAACGACTCCTCCGTCCTCGTCAGTGAACTTTGAGGAGGCCATCCTCGGCAACCGTTGTGCGAGCTGCTTCCCGTGGACCTCCCCCACCGTGCCGCCCGTCGATATGCTCGACGTCGTTGACCACGTCGCCCTGCACCCTCCCAGTCGCCTCCCAAGCCCTCTGGTGAGCTCCCGCCTCCCTCTCTGATGGTCTAGGGTTCTGCCGTCGCGAGATCTGCTCTCTCGAGGACGACGACGCCCCGCCGTCCATCGCAACTTAAACCAACGGCCGAGATCCACCATTACTGTTTCGGCCGCCCCCTCTCGCTGACCGCCGGGCCCCGCCTGGCAGGTTCAAGCCGAGGATCCCGCGCGCCATGCCACCCGCCGTGGGCCGGTTCTCCCCTGCTGCCCAACACCTCCCCAGATCCCGGCCAAGTTGCCCTGTTCTCTTTTCTTTTTATTTCAGATCCATAGAAATACTAGAAGGATTAAATCCTTTTGAAAATGTAAATCAAGTCCAAATACCAAGATCTAAATTCCTCGTTATTCCTTGATGTTTTCTTAAACATGCAGAGGCAACCCCAAGTCAAGACTAAATTCCATTAATTGCTGGAATTTATCCTGCTGCCAGCTAGCCTTACCCAAATAAAATGGAACAAAGCTCCATTGAAAGGTAATTGCTATACCTATCATCCAGCACAGGTTCTAGACCAAGGAGAACTGTAGTATGTCTATAACAAAAATAACAAAACTAGCCTTTATCTGCCTTGGATAAATTCTCTAGATCAAAACAAATGTGGTAATGACCTGATTCCACCTCCCAGTACATCATAGTATCAACATCTATCAAATCCAAGCAACTTAGAATTGATTGAGCTATGGTTGAAGTTTAGTGATTTAAATACTTCTATAAAGGGTAGTTTCACTAAATAAAGAACTCTAGGAGTTTGACAACTCCAAACTAAGTGAATCCAATTCCCCCAGAAAGGAATTCCAAATTCCCACCTCATGCACTTGGAATCAACTCAATAGCTTCTGTAGATTTAATCTGGTGAAAAATAGAAAAACCTGACAGAACTGCCTTTGGGAAATTCCTGAGGGCATTCTGGTAATTCTTTTGACAAGATTCCAACTCTAGGTGGTTCAGTACATCAAACCATACCCAACCACTTTGGAGCCCTATAACCTCTCTGGTGAATTATTTCCTCAAACTAGAGTTATTTCCACTATAAAAAGCATAATTAAATCTAGGTATTTGATAATCAAGTGAAACCACTTGTGTTGGTTTTGTTTGGTCAAGACCTATCCGAGGATACCATTGTTGCACATTGGTATCCTACAGACCTCAGAACCCCACTTCAAGTTCATGGTATTTACCCTAGACATCTATCTTCCAAAGGAAAAACACCTCAATGGCAATATACTAAGTTAAGTAGGATTCCTTATGTTTGTTTGCTGTATGGTTTGATTGCAAGTTGGCCTTGTATTGATTGTGGACATGTCTGCTTGCATGTATACTTGATGACCGCGATAGTGTGAGTGTTTGACGATAAGAAGGAAGGGACTTCTTATTATATTTATTGGGTATTCTTGGTTATATAAAGAAGTCCAGGGACTTATTGTTGATCGCAGGCAAGCCACCATTCCCGAATTCCGTTACTTGTCCTACTCTTTTTACTACTGCTTTGTATCTCTTTTATAAATTGCATTATTTGTCGGCATGTTTTGTCTTATAAATACTACGCTAATAACTTGGCTCCTCCATGTTATGACTTTGTGCCCTCGTAGAACAACCTTGTTATACCTACCATTTTATCCCCTTAGACCGGGAGTATGATGATTAACATCCTACCTCATTGAAAACTCAGGGCTTTGAGAAAATAAAACTGTTTTGGGGATCTACCCTACTATAAATGTTTCAAAGCGGCTCTGTAAAATACCTGGGAAGAGGCATCGTTCCCAGTGGAGGTTTTAATAAAAGAAATGGTGATGATGAGAAATGAGAAAGTGAAGGGATGGTCTACACCTTTACCGGAACAATTTTATCTGTGCAACCACATTACCCCAGGTGCTCGGGCTTAGCTCGTAGTTTGTCTCCATTAGCCGAGGCAGCTTGTACCATGCTTATAGGGAGAGATCCCTTGCATTCCGGGCAGGCGCTACTAGATCTCGGATCTGAAGCATGTTGCTTGTTTCGGCAAGAGTGAGCCTGTTCTGGCAGGAGTGCCTGTGCAACAATTGGGTCTCCCGCGGACGGTATGACTTAGGCGGTTCGGAAGGAAGTGGAGTCACCAGATTAAGGTATACGCCAAGTTACGGCTTGGGTATACACGTGTACGGAAGGCAGGACCATGGCTGGGAGCCACATACTCGTTTCCGGGGAGAACAAACCCAAAAGGAAAAGAAACCTTTGCTAGTGTCAACAAGCAAAAGGTTAGGTTTGATTATCTGGACCCCCATCTACAATGGTAGTGGGCTGTGGTTGTATCCCGGTGGATGTATTGATTCTTGTGGGGAAAGTGCGCAAACTCTGCAGAGTATAATCTATTCGAATAGCCGTGTCCACGGTCAAGGACGGTTGGAAAGGTGTTGGCTAGGAGTACCCAAATAGTGTTGGTTTAGAAAGAACGGATGGAAGGACGAAGGTTCCGGGAGAACCCGAGTTCGAAAGCTTTGCTTTGACCCGAGGTGGTCGAAGAGGTTTAAAAAGGGTTTTTACTCCAAAACTATTTTCAAAACTCTTTTTCAACAAAGATATGGAGATGTCTTGAATTATAAAACAAAGGCATGTTTCAAAAATCTTTTACAACAAAGATATGGAGATGCCATAACTACAAGAGGTAGTCAAGGCTTTTCAAAAACAACACCTGATATAACTATCACGCCACAGCCAGACTTGCATTTTCCTTATTCTCATTTATCCTGGTGGTTTTGCGAGTACATTCAAAAGCACTCACGGCTTTGTCCCTGGCTATTTACTTGGCCAGACTTTTAGAGGTTCGACATTGGAAGATTCTGGTGACATCCAGCGAGTTAGGTCGTCTTCCCAGTCAGTTGCCTGTAGGTTGAGGCACGATTGGGCTCTACGCGTGTTGATGTTCCGCTGCTAAAGATGGTGTAGCCATAATGGCATTTATGTAAGTCTTGTAATTCGTTATGTTTCGGATGTTGTAATGATACTTGTCGGTTATGTTCCACGACTCACTGATCATGGGAACGTGGATATACACATAACAGGGATTTCTCGGATGAATAATCCGGGGAGCCCACACAACTGCTGAAGAAGGACAAGAAATTTGAGTGGACCGAGAAATGTGAAGAGAGCTTTCAGGAACTCAAGAAGATACTAGTGTCTTCCCCCGTCCTGACCATGCCAGATATCACCAAGAGCTTCGAAGTTTACTACGACGCCTCAAAGTTGGGACTTGAAAGTGTACTGATGCAGGAAGGCAAGTTCATAACCTATCTATCTACACAACTGAAGCCCCATGAAATGAACTACCCCACCCATGACCTAGATCTCGTAGCAATGGTTCATGCACTTAAGACCTGGTGCCACTATCTGATGGGGAATCGCTGCGAGATCTACAAAAATCACAAGAGTCTGAAATACATTTTCACACAAAAAGAGTTGAACATGAGGCAATGAAGATGGATTGAACTAATCAAAGACTGATCTTGGCATTCATTATCACCCGGGCAAGGCTAATGTTGTAGCCGACGCCCTCAGTCAGGAACCCTGTTCCGTGAATGCGGTGATCATGAAATAACAACCAGAACTAAGTCACGAACTACAAAGGTTCGAACTCGAAATAGTCAGCCATGGATTCTTAACCCATCTGGAACTAAAGCCATCCCACTTAGACCAAATCAAGGAGGCTCAGAAAGACCACAAAAGTATTGAAGGCATTAAAAGAAGAATGGAGAGAGAAACTGTCCCACAATTTAAAGTTGACGACATGGGTGTACTATGGTACAAAGGGCGCATCTGCGTACCCAACGAGCATGACTTGAAGCAGATGATTATGAAGGAAGCCCACGAGACACTCTACTCCATCCACCCCGATAGCACCAAGATGTATCAAGACCTGAAGGAATAGTTCTGGTGGCATGGGATGAAGCGCGAAATCGCTTTGTTCGTGACCAAGTGCGATATATGCTAGAGGGTCAAGGCCGAGCACCAGCGACTCACGGGATTGCTGCAACCCATGAAGATTCCAGAGTGGAAATGGGAAAAAGTTGGAATGGACTTTATCACGGGACTACCCAAGTCCCTCAGGGGTCCTGATTCCATCTGGGTCATCGTAGACTACCTATACAAGGTGGCTCATTTCTCCCTGTGAAGACTAGCTACAACAGCCAACAACTGGCGGAATTGTATATCTCCCGTATCGTCAGTCTCCATGGAGTCCCAAAAGAGATCGTGTTAGATAGAGGACCACAATTCACCTCCCGCTTCTGGAATAAGCTACATGAGGCCGTAGGTACCAATCTATCCTTTAGCACCGCCTATCACCCACAGACCGGAGGATAGACCGGGAGAGTCAATCAAGTCCTAGAGGATATGCTCCGTTCCTGCGTTCTAGCTTACGGATCTAAGTGGGAGGACGGCTTGCCATTCGCGGAATTCTCCTACAATAACAGATATCAATCCAGCCTGAAGATGGCACCCTTTCAGTTCCTATACGGAAGGAAGTGCAGAACCCCTCTAAACTAGACGGAGACCGGAGAGAGCCAAATCTTCGGCCCTGATGTTATCAAGGCAGCAGAAGAGCAAGTACAGCTAGCCCGTGATCGCTTGAGAGCTGCCCAATCTCGCCAAAAGAGCTATGCCGACACTAAGCGCCGAGATGTGATTTTCAATAAGGGAGACTTCGCGTATCTTCGCGTCTCCCCTCTCAAGGGAATGGAATGGTTCCATGAAAAAGGGAAGCTCGCCCCCTGGTACATTGGGCCCTTCAAGATCCTCGCTCAACGAGGAATGGTGTCATATCAACTAGACCTACCCAAGGAATTGGCAGAGTTCCATAACATCTTCCATGTGTCCCAACTCCGGAAGTGCCTTCAGACACGCAACAAGCCTGAAGCCTTCAAAGAGATTGACTATCAAGCCATTGATCTCAACCGTGATCTAACCTATCGAGAGGTGCCCGTTAAAATCCTAGAGAAACCCAGTAGGCTCACCCAGCGTCGGAACTTAAACTTCTACATGGTTCAGTGGAGCAATCATTCTGTAACATCCCATTTTCTGCATCAATGTTTGTTGAGGGTTAGGAAGCTAGAAAATTAGGGGGGAAATAAAAGTTTTACAGATTGTTTGCATAGAAGCCTAGCTTTATTAGATTGCTTGATCATTTGTGTTTTTTGGTAGTGTTGTTTGTTAGTCTACATGATTGCAGGACCACCAAGGGTCATCTTAGTTAGTCACCCCACAAGCCTATATTGGCTAAGTCATAGAAATCTAGTTTTGTTCCAACTTTAGATCCTTGGTTTGATTAAACCCTTCACCCTTTCTACCATGCAAGAGTACCATGTGGTACTAGGCTATGAGTACTTGAGAACCACTCCTTAGTTCTGGTTAAACCACAAGCCCAAGCCTCTTGCATGTGATTGTTTACCTCACTAGTTGCCACTTAGGGAATGACCACCTTAATTTGTCCAAAGTTTGGATAATCCTTGTGAGATCATTTCTATCATCTAGGAGGTAACCAAGACCTAGGCATGATCAGCTAGTATCCCTCTACCACCCCATTCCTTCCCCACTGTAATTAGTGGCCCTAGCTCAATATGGCAATTGTCCAAAGTGGCCACCTCATCAATGTGGCACCAGATCATCCCAAAACCCTCTCCCTCTCTCCCACACGTGCTACACCCCCTCTCTAGTGCTGGCACGATGCCTCACAACCCCAGCCACCACCTTGCACTCACCCAGGTCACATGCACGCGCCAACACACTTCAAAGCGGAGAGACAAATGAGATCCTTGCAAATCTTGCCCTACCTCGAAAACCAGCAGTCTCCCCCCCCCCTTCAGTCACATCTGGCCCCACCCGGACAGCTCCAACTCCCCAAGCACCCTCTCCACCCTACCCCTCTCTCTCCCACGCGCCCAGCAACCCCCAACCCCCGGCGTCCACCTCAGTAGAAAACCCTCTGCCTCGCGCGCTCTCTTCCTCTCCCGGTGCAAAAACGCGAGGTAGATAGCCTCGACACCCTACTGCACCCCTACCCCTCCTACTCCCCAGGCCCTAGCCGTGCAGACAGCACGCTGCAGCCCGTGCTGTTTCGTCGAGCAGCCTGCCGGCAGCACCCAACGGCCACCTCCCTCTCACTCTCCTGTAGGCCGGCCTAGCCCCCGAGGAAAGACCGTCCCCAGGTCACCCCACGGCATCGCCACCGCCCCTCCTGGCCAACCCCGAGCTCCCCTTGCGATCCCACCGTCTCGCCATGCACCCGGTGCGCCATGGTCTAGCCCTGCCCATTAAATAGCTCCCCCACCCCACGCACGCTCCTCCCACTCCTCATTTCACTCCCAAAGCTCCCCAACACCCCCAGAGCGGAGGAAGAGCCTCTCGATCTTTCTCCACTTCCTCTGCCGTTTCTCCCCGTCTCGGTGCCGATGATGAACGAGAAGGTTCCCTCGTCCTTGTGACACATCTCCTCCATTCTTCCCTTCCACTGCACTCCCCTCCCAAAACCGGCCCTAATCCCCCTTTCCTCCGGTTGTTCTTGTCGACAGGCATGTCGGAGCTGTGAGGAGGCCGAGAGTCCCGAGCCACGCCGCTTCTTAAGATCTAACGGCTAGCGTCGCCCAATACCGCTTTGCCCCTCTGTGCCTATGACACGCGGGCCCCCATGGCAGGATTTGAATCCATGCCCTCCCGCGCAGGCCACCATGTCTGCGGGCCGGCCCAGCTTCTTAGCGGGCCGCAACCCAGCCTCTGCACTCCCTTTTATTTTTATTTTTAGGCCATTTTAATTACCTGAAATCTGATCCATGATTATATGTATGATATTTTGGCCTGGTTTAAATTTTGTGAGGTAACCTCAGAAATTATCTATTGCATGGCACTGGTAGCTACTCAATAGCATGTCGGTGTTTTTATTGAGATTTTCTGTGGTAAATAGTATCTGATTAGAGTGTTAAATCCATAGCTTTACTTCTAGAGCTCAGAAAATTGTGAAACCAATTTGCTGGCATTGCCTGTGCAAATTCCTACTGAGCAAAACTTGAATCACCCATTTTGGATGTGTGAAGCCTCTGTTCTTAATTTTAGAAGATAAGTACAAAGGGTTTTTATTTAATTCCCAGAGTTAGGCCTCTGTTATTATTACTTATTCCTGATAGGGAAATATTTTGGCTTTGTAGTTTTGCCCTGTGGATTTTAGTACTAGAGTCTGCACTGTTTTCTGTATTTTATTTATTGAAAATCAACCCTTTCTGATAAAAATGTGAAACCCATGGGGTTAGCTTGGTTTTCCTTGTAGCTACTCAGATATATATTTCGTGGTGACTTTCCACCAACTTGTCTTGGTCTAAATATCAGCTCGAATGCTAATCTAGTCTTAACCACAAAAATCACCAAATCAGTTTGAGGAAATCCTTTTGATTGCTTTCAATGGCTTTGTACTGCTAGGATCAGTAGATACTTGTGTTTGGTTGGTTTGGTTCAGTTGTGCATCTGCTCTGTACTGATTGGGTTGTTTGTGCATTGGGTGATGATTAGTTTGATGGTTTCATTATAATTCCGTTTTTTGACGATAGATACGAACGAGGACGAGTTTGAGGAAGGTACTTGGGAAGATTTTGAGGAAGAGGACCAGGAACAAGCTGCCAACCAAGTCAAGCCACCTACAAGTTCATGAGACTTGTCCCATCTTTATTTTCATGCACTCAATTTTACTTACTCTATTACTTCATTGTTTTACTCGCTATATTATTATTATGGTATTAGTTTGGCTCCACCAAACTTATGCCTATGGTACTATTTAAGTACTCCCCTTGGCTCTACCTATCCCTATCCTAGTAGCTAAGGTGGTCTAATATACCACAATCCCTTGGAAACCCTGGTTTGGCCTAACAAAAACTCTAGGTTGGGGACCTGAAGGAAAGGATGGGTTTATAAAAGTTTGGACATAAAACCTTGGCAAGTGGGACCTGCCGAGGAGCTTTTAAAATGATTTTGGATCTATTCTACAAGTGGAGGCACCAAAGATGAAGTTGGAGGAAAAACTGTTTTTGAAAACGCACCTGGTTCTATGTAGTTTTGCCCGAACAACTACCCCGTGCAACCACACTACGCCTATATGGGAAGGGGCTTGACCTGAAAGTGGTTCTCTATGATACAAGTGCCTCACAACTACTACGGGGGATCGGGGATCCCTGGAGGGTGGGCCCTCTCCGATAAAGATCCATGTGGGACATTGACCTGGAGAAGGAACAAAGGGTCTGCTGGCCTCCACGCGTTACTATGGGCCCCTCATTGAAAGCGCACACTCGAGAAGTGGAAAAAGCACTCTGGTTGGTACTCGGTACCCAATGTCCCAGTTTTGAGGGGAATAACACCCATAGGGTAGGCGCTTGTGTTCAGAGGGGATAATCACGAAGGTCTTGTCCGGTTATCCGAAACTCGCATACTAGGGTATGACGATCCGCGGCTGTTCGTGGCGGACGTATCGGATCTTGTGGGGAAAGTGTACAACCTCTACAGAGTATAATCTATTCGAATAGCCGTGTTCGTGGTCATGGACGGTTGGAAAGGTTGTTGTGTAGCGGTGCTGGTTTTGTTTCATAAAAAGGTTTCTTCGGAAAAGATTCGGCCATGGGATGGTCGAAGGGTCTAGAGGATGGGCCAGGGGATGGTTGGACCTAGTTGAGGTATTGTTCATGGGATGACCACGGCGGAGGTGGATAACAGGGATGCCCCCATACTAGTAGCCCAATTTTTCCAAACTATTTTATCCTTAAAAAGTTTTGCAAGCAACAAGTGGTAGAGTTAAGAGTATATCTCCACGAGTTTTCACAAATAGTTTCCTTGGAGCCATCCTATCCAAAGCCATATTGCATACTCTTTGTTCTTCTTGATGTGGTGGTTTGCGCATACATTCAAAGTACTCACTGGTAATATTCCCTGGCTATCAACTTGGTCAGATTATGAGCAGGATGAAGAAGACAATGGAGGGTACGACGACGACCTCACGAACTAGGGCGTATCTCCGAGTCAGGCACCTGTTGGGCTATGGCTTCACTCGGGTCCCCCACTTTAATTAGTACCGCTGCTCTTATCTATTTGTGCCCATGGAGGCAAAGTTGTAAGACTATTATTGTACCATACTGTAATGGATGTGTGTACTTTGATATCATGTCGGTTATGCTCCACAATGCACTGATCATGGGATTGTGGTGGTTTGCATAATTCGGTAATCTCGGGTGAAAATCTGGGGTCGCCACACTTATGATCAAGATCATCATGTTCATGAGGCACGAGTCTTTAGAATAAATGAGGTAGAAATTGAAACAGGAATACTATATCAGATGTAAAATTATTTCAGGGGTATTACCACACCTTTACACATCACATGACTTAGAGGCTTCCACACCTTTTTAGTATCAATGAAGTTATAAGAATATTTTAGTGATTCAACATATTATATAATCATATAGTTGAGTTAATTGAGCACTTGATTTCAGTAATGAAGATTTATGATCATTCTTTTCCTTGTATCTCTTTTTCCCTTGGGATTCTTTTGATAGCTATTTTCTTATCTCTCTATTTTTTAGTACAGCCACTTGATCATGCTCACAACTTTTATAGCCTTTTAAAAACCCTTGACTATAATATGCTAGCAAAAAAATATTCTCATAGTTTAATCAATACTTTTATTGGTGTGGAAGTCCCTAAAATCATGAAAGTTGTACAAGTATCATGACACTCAACCTAATCCCTAAAATCATAAAGTCTCAACATTAACGGATATCAATATTCTCTTAAAAAGAAAGGAGCTTGAAGTTGATACAACTAATGCAAATTCTTGAATTAAAACTTAACATGTGCATAGGAAATTAGACATGCTAAAACTGTAAGGTACTCCCACCGTCCCAAAATAAGTGACTTTAGTTTGTCTAGATTCGCATGTACCTATATATTAAAACGTGTCTAGTTACATCCGAATCTAGACAAACCCATGTCACTTATTTTGAGACGGAGTGAGTAGAATACAAGGTCTTCATAGATCCCCCCAAGCCTGGAATCAAGCTGGTGGGATCAACTAATCCCTTGCGATTATCCGATACCGTGGCGTTCTTCATGGTAGGTAGTTTTGTGGGAAACCACTTAGCAAAGCTTCTTGTTTGTCTCTTCTAGGGATGTTATGCGACGAAGACACTTCTGGAACATGCACACCTATGGGCATGTCCAGAAAGTTGAACCCCAATCCTCTTGCAGCTTCACACTCATGCGTGCGTTCATGGTAATCTTCTTTATTGTTGAAGTATGCACCGTAGTCTCCTGATAAGTTCCTGCATTGGGTCAGTTAGCTTTCTTACGCTTAGGTGAAGAGTAGTTAGTGGCGATGAACTTGAGTGACTTTGTGCACCCCTTCCCATGAGGTTTTTTTGCTTCTTCCTCGTCCTCCGGCTTCACCATAGGCAGGTAATCTGTCTTCTTCCATCCCCTCTTCATTTTCTCCATGAAGGTCTTGAATTCCTCCTCCTCATCATCAGAGTCATAGGCATACCGCTTGTTCTTTGGGCTTAGGCCTAGAGCTTCACGGTCATCGGCTTCAATGGAGGAGGTCTGGAAACTATTGCACGAAGGATCCATGAGGCTTAGAGGTTTGTCTTTGCCTAGAACTGAGTAACGCATTAAGTAGATTGGATCTATTGATATGAGAGGGAGGAACACCTCTAGGGAGGCTTATTAAGGGTTAGAAACAGGGAAAAATTTGTACTAGAAGAAAAAGGATTGGCCAAGAAAAGAATCCCAATAAATTAGGAAAGAAATAAGTGAAAAGGAAGAAATCACAATCATAACGACCACTTGTTACGGGCGGATGCCCGTACGGCGTGCCCGTACCAAGTTCTTTCCAAAAATTCGCCAAATCGCAAATGGTAACTAATCAACCTACTAAGTGGTACGGGAAGGGCTTGCCCGTATGGCCCGTCCGTACTGATTGTTACCGACTTTGTTCCTCTCTTTTTTTAGACACACAAGAAATAAGAAACGAGTAGGGAAACACAGAGCCGGTAATGACCATCCATACGTGCAGATGTCCCCGTACTGCTTGGTCATACCGATATGTGGAATACGCAGCAAAGAGTACTATCGCCTTAACGACTAGTGGTATGGGCAGGTCCAGTCGTACAAATGTATTTCAAGATTTCAAATATCTTATTCATCGAGAGAAAGAGTTTATCCGGTTACCTTCACCTTGTTTTATTTCTTGTATCAACTTTTATTTTTCCCTTTAAACAAGGTTGGTCGCAAAAAATTGCTAAAACCATGCAAAGAGAAATGGAAAATTTCCTTTTAGGAATTGTAGTTCCTGACGGTATACAGATGGATGATACTGCCTCAGGTGAATCAATCTCCTCAATGTCCATGGATGCTTCCTCCTGTTCTTCTTTTCTTTCGAGAATCTGTAAATCAAATTATTGCAAAAGTAAATTCCAATAGAGCATTCTTGGCTTAACGTCAGTCCTTTCAAGAATCTCTTTTAAGCCAACACAATCAGTATGCACTCTTACCTTACAGGAGAAAACCACTACGAAAAATTCATTTTCTGCCATAGGGTAATTCTTTTGGGTGATGTTTAAGGTGTGACTAGCATGATGAATGCTATTGAGGTCATCCCCATCATACTGGCAAAGAATATCTTCCATAGTTTCGTCGCTAGCATCACAGAATAGATCAAAAGGTTCCTTCCAATTAGGTGGTTTATAACGGGAGCTTCAACAAGGGCCTATTTTAATATATTGAAAGTAGTGAGACAGTTTTCATCAAAATTAAAAACAACATCCTTTTGGAGAAGGTTAGTTAAAGGTCTCGCAGTCTTTGAGAAGTTCTTACTAACTTTTCTATAAAATCTAGCATGGCCTAAGAAACTCCTTGTACCTTTTATATCTCGAGGAGGGGGAATCCTTTCTATTGCTTCATTCTTTGCTTTATCAACTTCTATACCCTTACCTGAGATTTTGTGACCAAGCACTATACCTTCTCGAACCATAAAATGACATTTTCCCAATTCAAGGCTAGGTTATTGTCTTCACATCTCTTCTAAATTGTATGAAGAGACAATGATTAAAGGAAGTTCCATAAATAGAAAAGTCATCCATGAATACTTCCATAATAGTTTCAACATAATCGGCAAATATAGTAGTCATACACCTTTAGAAGGTAGTAGGGGCATTGCAAATACCAAAAAGCATATGACGATAGGTCTATATACTGTAAGGACAAATAAAGGTTATTTTAAGTTAGCCATTAGGGTGAACAGCAATTTGAGAAAATCCGGAATAACCGTCTAGGTAGCAAAAATGAGAATGCATAGCAAGCCTTTCTAAAGTTTGATCTATAAACGGTAAAGGATAATGATCCTTTCTAGTTTCTTTATTAAGTTTTCTATAGTCAATACACATCATGTGACCAACAACGTTACTAGTAGGTATCATCTCATTGTGTTCATTTCCAACAACAGTACATCCACCTTTCTTAGGAACACAATGAACAGGAATTACCCATTCCCTTTCTTCCACATTCAAGATGATCCCTGCATCTAGTAATTGTATTACTTCTTTTCACCTCTTCTTTCATGAGAGGTTTGAGTCTCCTCTGAAAGTATGCGACATGCTAGGCTCCCTCTTCCATAAATATTCTATGCGTGGCTATTGAGGGTCTTATCCCTTTCAAGTCACTCATCGAATAACCAAGAGCGTTCTAATGCATCCGGACAACCATCATTAAATTTTCCTCTTCTTTTTCTTCAAGGTTAGAACTTTTAATAATAAGGTAAAGTTTTGAGAGTAGGAGGTGGACGTGCCTCATCTCCTTGTCTTATAGGTTATTCATACTTTTGATTCATCTCGGGATCCACCTCAGGTGTGGAGTCAAGATAATCATCCATTTCCATTTTTTTATGTCTTGAAGAATGTTATTATTATTGGCTAAACTCCTTGCTAAATTATCATTAGGCGTCTCAATAACTACTGAAGCAAGACTAATGATATTACCTTCCTCTTCTTGTTCATACTCATAATCATCCAAATCTTCGATAGCCGACTTATGGTCAAATTTAGAGAAGTGAAAGACTATTTTGTCTTCACAAAACTTGAGAGATCCCGTTTGTCTCTTGCAATCAATGTTTTCTCCTATGGTGTTTAATAAAGTTCTTCCAAAAATAATTGGACAATAGACATCTGTGGGAATATTAATAAGAACAAAATCAATGAGATATTTATATAGTCCAATATAGATTGGAACGTCTCTAATTATTCCCATATAAAACTCTGAGTGTCTTATCTGCAAGCATTATAGTCATGTCCTTATCCTCCAATTTAGCTGGGGTTAGTTCATTTTGGATTATCAAATAAAAATTAAAGGGGATTACATTAAAAGTTGTTCCAATGTCACAGAGGCCATAATAAGAAGTTCCACTGAAAGTACAAGGAGGAATAGGTTTATCAACTTCTTTAGCCTTTACCTTTCCTTCAACAAACTGTGAAGCTCTAGTTTCTAGCTCTATCATGTTGCAATGTGAAAACACGGTTAAAATATCCTCCTTCGTTGGTTCCCCGGTCTCTTGTATACTTACTTTGTTAGTTTTTCTATTTTGTGCCTCCTCTTCAAGCATATTGAGGAATAGCCTTTCTTCTTCACATTGATGTTGAAGGTGCTGAGCCATCATATGTTTTCTACCGTCCTTGGAAAAGGAACATGTTAAACACATGAGGGAACCTCCCTTAATGGTTCTATATGAGCTGCAATTATTGGATCATCTTCTACAGCTAGCTCAGGTGGAGGAGTATTTTGAAGCCAATCTTTATTAGGAGCTGCAATGTGTTCTATAAAAGAATGAAGGATTTGCAAAATAATATCATCATCAAGTTGAAGTTCATGATAAATTTCTTTCACTTTACCAGATTCTGTATAAGCATTGAGACAATCATATTCAATTTCTATACCTCCTTCGCCGCCTAAATAAAATCCCCATGTCTCTCTATTATGGCGAATTATTTCTATAAGTTCCCAATATTTAGTTATAGTTTGCTCCATAAAAGAGCCTCCGGAATTTGTGTCAAGCTCATTGTCATGGTATTGCCGACGAGTATGCCATGGAGGGGTCCTCAAAATGCGTGTTTAGAGACCTGGGGTAAGGCAGAGAGTTGGCGCATACGAGGTAACACAGCTTACCCAGGTTCAAGTCCCACAACGGTGGAGGAACTCTACTCCTACTATAAATCACTATAATGGCAATACGCCGAGTTACAGAGATAGGTTCACTGTGCGAGGTGTTGCACGTTGTACATAGCAATCTAAGAGGTTGTTCCCTAAAGGCTCCCATAGGTCCGGCTTATAAAGGCACCAGAACCTAGGGTTTATAGGTAAAGGTCCTTGCCGGACAAGGTAAAGAGTCCTACACTAATACGAACTATTCTTTCGTGTCTTGCACTCCAAGGCTCTGAGTATGTCGGTGACTCCTGCGTAGCCTTCCTTTATCCGGCATGGGCCTCCCTTCTAGAGCCGTCCAACTAGGCCGCCTAGCAGGCCATAGGCCTTGCTACCAACTATGGGCCACCTAGGTTAGCCGGATTGGTGACATGCTATGAGCATACCTATTTAGCATATCCCCAACAGTAGCCCCCGGAGGACTTTGAAATCTTGCACCGTCTTGCCCATTGATCTTTTAATACCCTGTCTAGGTGATGCAGACAATTCGTCAAGCAATATCTGAAAGGTCTCCCATAGAGCCCTGCAATCCTCTCCGGCTTCACAATGTAGCCGAAGATTCCTTCAGTCTTCGTTTCCAGAGCTGGACATTCTCCCCCTTCGATGGAATCTTCAGATGTGACACTTCACTGCAACTATCAAGAGGATGACGTACGGTGCTGCCTATGCTACCTCGAAACTCATAGAAAATAGAGAATTAATCATCAGCTATTTTCACGCACGCGAAATCCAAAACGGCAAAGCGGCAAAGACGGACGACATGGCGAAATTACCGCGCATGTTCACCTCCACATCGGCAAAGTTCCATCCATTAGATCCTTTAGCACCAATCTTGACACGGGGTCTATATATTTTCATCGTGGTCAGTTTATTTTCTTTTTACCCGCATTCGCTTCCTCGTCTTCGTCTTCCTCCATCTTCGAAAACCCTAGCCAGAGCCACTTCTCCTCCTCCTACTCCCTCATAACAATGGCCTCTAGTAGCTCCATTCCTTCAATGGCGGTGACCCCCGAGGCTATTCTAGAGCCATCCTAGGGAGTAACTATCCCGCCAGAGGGGGTGGTTGTCCCTATCATCGCCGTGGTGGAAACTGATACGTCCATTTTGCATCACTATTCTATATCATAATTCACTGTTATTCATTGATATATTTCATATTAATAGATGATACTTATGTAATTTCATCTGTTTTTGCATGGTTGATGACTTTTGGAGCATGGACCGCTATAGTCAGGATTCTGATGGAGAAGGGGCTGTTTGGAGGTGAAATTCACGAAGATCAGAAATCCGGGAAAACAAATGGAAAATTCTATTTTTCGAGAAGGGGAAGTGGAGATAGGCCATAGGGGGCCCACACCACCCCCGGCGCGGACAGCCCTAGGCCCCGCCACCAGGTGGTTTGGCCGCCCTAGCCCACTCCAGGCTCTCCCCTATGGCGTATATTATCCCCACAGAAACCTAATACCTGGGGAGCAACCATAGAAAGATTCTGCCGCCTCTACGGGGCGGAAAACATCGAGAGAGAAAGATCTCTCCGGCATACAGAATTCTGCCAGGGGAATTCCTTCTCGGAGAGGGGAGATTGTCGCCATCAACACCACCATCAAGCTGGACTGGGATCATCATCATCATCATCACCATCATCATCTCCACCAGCACCATCATCACCACTTCATACCGTTGTAACAATTGGGTTGAATCTTGCATAGTTCTTAGGGGAAACTTTCTCGGTGTTGATTACTCCTTGTAGTTGATGCTATTGAGTGAACAATTGAATTACTGTCTATGTTCAGGTTGTTACTTAGCATTATATCATCTCTGATCTTTATCCATATGATGCCTTGTGAGTAGTTCGTTTTGTTCTTGAGGACATGGGAGAAGTCATGTTGTTAGTAGTGGAATTGTGTTGAGAAAGATTCAATGGTTTGATATTTAAGTTGTGGTGTACTTCTTCTAGTGGTGTCATGTGAACATCGACTACATGACACTTCACCTATATGGGCCTAGGGGAATGCATTGTGTATTTGGCTACTAATCGTAGGGGTTGACGGAGTGACAGAAACCTCAACCCCCGTTAGGAAACCTTTGCACAAGGGACGTTAGGGTCTTAGAGTTTAAAGGTGTGGTTAGGTTTCTACCTTAATTACTTTCTTGTACTTGCAAGGGGTATAATCACAAGTATTTATTAGTCCTAGGAAGGTCGGTACATTAGCACAGGTTCACCCACACAACACTTAGCAAACTAAAGAAGATTAATCAACTATATGAAGCGAAAGCATTTGACGATATTCCCGTGTGTCCTCGAGAACGTTTGGCCATCTTAAGTAATACAACCTCATTGTGCTTTGCTAAAGAAAGGATTTGGCCACTTGCTGCATTTATTTTTAATGTCTTTTATTTACTCGTACTTTATTTACCTGCATTATCAAAAACCCCTAAATATCCATTTGCTAAGTATTTATAGAGAATTCCTGCTCCAAGACATTCGCCAACACCACCTGCTCCTCGTTGGGTTCGACACTCTTACTTATCGAAAATACTGCGATACACCCCTATACTTGTGGGTCATCAATACTATTTTCTAGTGCCGTTGTCGGGGAGTGAAGCATTATTATAGAGTGGAACTGGTAAAGGAAACTTCTAATGTGAGTATTGTTTACTTATGTTAGTTGCTTTATTTCAATATGGAAAATTTGCTGAGTTTCTTATTTTATAATGCTACTACCACTGCTAAGGTAGTAGATGAACCACCTGCTGAGAATGATACTTTATAACACCTACGAGAATTATTGATCGTGTTATGGATAACTATTATGTTCGAGATGGAACTGTCCATCCCGGTGATCATTTGCTCCTTATACACGAATTATGCGGGTTGTTTAAGTGTGTAGGTATTACAATAGATCAAGTCAAGAAGAAGTTATTCTCATTATCATTGAAAGGAAGAGCTCAGGAATGGTACAAGCTGCTGAAGAATGGTCAAGCTCTTGAATGGGAGGAAATAGTGCCTCTCTTTTATTCTAAATTTTATCCTCCTAGTGAGATTCATAAAGATCGGAATCAAATATACAACTTTTGGCATCTTGATGGAGAGAGTACAGCTCAACCTTGGGGGATATTGAAGTTACTAATGCTCAAATGTCCTATTCATGAGCCCCCTCACAATATTATTATCAATAATTTGTATGCAAGGCTTTCTCTTCATGATAAGGATTTATTAGATGCTTCTTGTGCTGGATCATTTACACGCATGGAAGAATAAGCTAAATGGGCTCTTGTAGACCGTATTCAAGACAATGCGAAAGCATGGGAGAATGACAAAGGAAGAAAGTCAGGTATAAATTATGATTATGAATGCATTGAATCTTTTATGGGAACTCATGACTTTCAAAATATTAAAAATGCTTATGGTCTAGACTCTCAAGCTATTGCAACTTATTTTAAGGCTTTTGCTTCCTATATTGAAGTACCTAAAAAGATGTGGAATAAGTATCATGAACCATAAAAAGATGTTTCTAAGAGTGTTCCTGCAAGAAATACTGAAGTTTATACTGCTAATCATGTTTTACCTGAACCTTACTTTGAGAAAATGCATTTCCCAGTTAAGATAAAGGAACATTCTATTATAGCTAGTATGGTTAATGAAAGTACAAATAAAGTTGTTAAACCTGATAAACAAATGGATGATGAACCTATAATAGCAAATTTGAAAGATTTTCTCACGAAATATGTAGAAGGGGGACACACTATCTTAGAGGGACACACTATATGTAAGGATACCTCCAATATTGTTTCACAAACTAGTGTTATGAGAGCTAGTGTCCCTGTGTTTTCTGTTAGGATAAGTGATCATTTCTACAATTGTTCTTATGATAGTTATATCATTAAATTTATGCATGATACTGAAAGTTATTATGAGAGAGGAAAGACTGTTCTAATGCATCTCAATAATATTAAGTTTCCTCATTTTATGCTTTAAGTCTTTATGTTGCACTTGTTTTGCCTTCTTATGCTTGCAGTTTCTGGTTTCAACTATTTATTTGCTTACAAAATTCCCTTGCATAGGAAGTGGTTTAGACTTAAACATGTGTATTTTTCCTTCTTAATGATCTCTTTCACTTCAATTCATATTCTTATGTGAGCATCATTGAAATTATCATGCATATCTTAATGGCTATAAAGAAAGAGCTTTTTGGGAGACAACCCAATATATTTTTGCTTTCAGTTTGTTTTTGTTTCTTTGAGTCTTGGAAGTTATTACTTCGGTAATAACCTATCCTTATCCTTTTTGTTTGGTTTTTGTTTCAAGATGAACCTCTAATGAGAGAGAAGTAGATTTGGGGAAGTTCCTGTCCCGAAACATATTTTTGTGCTTCACCATAAAAATTCGTGAGAGATTTCTGTAAGTCGGATTGAGTTATCATTTTTTGTGCTTTTGCCCCAGGTTGTTATTTTACTTTTGTTAGTTTTTTACTCTTTGATTTGAGCAACAGAAGATTTTCAAAAAAATTGATCTTTACCTTCTGGTCTTTTTTGACAGATTTGTGCCACTCTTGCATTTGCCTCTTAAATCGATTTATTTTTTGAATTCTTTTTGTGTTTTCGGAAGGAGTTGCTACAGTAGCTTATGTTTTGATGGATTTCAGTTGAAATTGTACTGAAAAGGTTTATTACCACGCTTACACTAATGTTGCTAATGAGAATTGTGTGAAGTTTTGTGTGAAAGGAATTTCTAGGTTATCGGAGAAAATGGTGTAATAAGAATGTGAAAGGTTTCATGACTCAAATAATAACTATATGAATATGAAGATATTGATGTTATTCAAGCGGTAACTCCGGAAAAATTTATCAAAGACCAAATTCAGAGACCTGCGGAGTCCGTTTCCGAATAGGTAACAGTTCTGGTAAGAAAAGTTCTGCAAAAACTCTATCAAATTATATTTTTGGAGTTTTTATTCAACAAGGAAAGCAATGAAGCGAAAGAGGGACAGAAACGGATCCAAGGTGACTCACACCATCCCTGGCGCAGCCCCCTGGCCGCCCCAGCAGGTGGTGTGGCCGCCCCAGACTCCGTCTCCAACCCGTTTTGTCCCAGTACCTTCCTTTGGTTGTAACACTTTGTAATATAGAATCCCCCGGATCCCCCGAGGTTCGTATATCATGTTCTCGTCGTTTTTTTTGTTTTGATCTGTTTCTGAATGGTAGAGTCCCAGTTTTGGAGCCACAATGTCTTCCTCTGGATCAGCCAAGGAAGATTCCTTAGTGGATATCATCAACCCATACATGCGTGAGTGGAAGATTCATCCCAAGGAGTTGTTTCTTGAAGATGGGGAGGTACGGATAAAATAGGTTCAAGGCCCTAAAGGTGAAGGAAGTCTGGAGGACGAGATGGAAGTGCTGGAGCAAGAAGTCTTTAGGTACAAGAAGATGGCGGAACGCGAAGTGGATATCATCCATAAGATTTGTTCCGAACTCATCGCCGAGAACCAAAAGGAGACTACTGAGCTCAAGGATGAAATTCTCTCACTCCAGCAAACAACCAACCAACTGCAAGCACAGCTCTACGACGTTCAAAATCAAAACTGTGAGTATGAGGTTAGGTTTAAACGCATAAGTGCTGCTGCTAGTTTTAGGATGATTGGACCAGGATGTGTTTTGTTGATGGGGAGCCTTTACCTTGGAAGTCGGATGATGATGAAAGAATACCACCACCACCGAAGGAGTAATTTGTCATCAGGTTTTGGCATCCCCTTGGTTTGTTCCAAGATTGGGGGTGTGCCGCGGTATCACATCACTATCTTCTATCTTTTTACCTTTTTAGTAGAGTCATATCATGAATAGAGAAGTTATCATGTAGGACGGTTTGCATTATGTAAGTTTCCCCCTCTCGTTAGATATCTATGTATCCCTTGGTGTGAGTTGCTGTTATGGAATATTAATGAGAAGTTGTTTCATTTACTCTTTTGCATATCTTATATTAGTTTTCAATTTATGATTATATGATTGATCTTGTCATTAGTATCAGTATCACGTTGGGATCGATGAGTTAATTTGGTTGGTTTTGGGAAACCTGGCTCCGTCAGTAGCAACACTACTTTTGAGAATTGAATGAAAAGATAAAAAGTACTCTAAAGAAATATAATTTCATCATCTTTCTTTCTTGATTTGCTCATAAGTCTAGTATTCTCTAGTTAAGATCTTTTGTGCTTCCAAGGAAGATTGCATGTTTGTTTTTATCACTTGCATGTTTGTTTGTTTCCTTCAACTCGTATACTTGCTACCCAGTCTTGCTAGCCAAAAACCTATACTAAGAGGTAATGCTTCTCGTGCATCCAATCCGTAAACCAAAACCTATGCCATATGTGTCCACCATACCTACATATCAGCATTATTGCTATTCCAAGTAAATTCATGTTTTTATCTACCTTCCGAATTAAACTTGTTATGTGAAAATTAGTGATTAAATCTCTCACGAACTTGATGGAACACTTTACTTTCTTGCACTTAATAAACTTGAACCGTTATGCCCATCTATGTTGCGTATATGGTTGCGCTTTATAAGTTGAAGTTAGCAGAACCATTTATCATGGGGAACGCTTTCAACATTGCACTTATTATTCCATTGATATCATGATTCTTTTGCTTATGGATCCCCACGGTGTGAAATAAAAGGAGAACTTGTAAGATCATGGAGTTTGTATGTGTGTTAGAGAAACGCCTGGGCCGCTAGCCTAACCCATGCCTAATCATGGTGTAAATGTTGGAAATATGCCCTAGAGACAAATAGTAGTAAGGACTATTATCATATTTCATATAGTTTATGATTAAGTTTTATATCATGCTATAACTATATTGAGTGGAAACATCAATACACGTGTGATATACAAACAAACCAGGGGTTCCCAGTGAAACTCTAGTCACTGGTTCATTGGTCAACAGATGATCATGTTTCCTGATCATGTGGCATTTATGCCAGTTGGAAATGAGGTCATCTCATTTTGAGAATGAGATGATGAACCAATACCCCACCTAAACATCGTGATTCGATCATGTCACGAAGTTCATGTTACGATGTTTAGAAATGGATCCTCGTAGACTATTCCTTAGACCGTGAGGCTATATCAATCACTGTCTCCCAAGAGTGCTTAGATAGCATCAAACGCCATCTGGTAAAACGGTGGTTATAAAGGTGGGTTTAGGTATTCGGAGGAAACAGTAGAGGCAATATATGTCAAGAGCGGGATTTGTCCATCCATGTGATGGGAAGATACTCAAGGGCCCACTCGGAGAAGTTATATCCAATAACTGCGCAGCGTGTGATTAGATCACGGGGATATCACTTGTCAGAATGAGTCAAATAGCATTGTTCAGTAACGAGATTGAACTCGACATGAACATGTCATTGATCAGGTCTCGGGCAATACAAGTATCGAATGACAAAGGGAATAAGACACGACTGTCCCGATTCAAACGACGAAAGATCTTCATGGAATGCACAGGGTCACATGGCCATCCAGGTCTCTCTGTTGATCATTGGTGCGGGAGTGTATCGACCATGTCTAGCGTGTTCCCGAACCGTAGGGTATCACGCTTAAGGGCTTGATGATGCTTAGAGAGTGTTTATGGGATCGGTAGAATCACTGAAGAAAAGAAGGGAGAAAACCGGAAGGGTTTCGGTAAGTCCGGAGGATCTCCGGAGTGGAGGTGGAAGGTGTTCCATGGCCACGGAGATTAAATGATGTGTGAATGAATGTTAAATATTGATTTAATCATTTATTCATAATAATTTAATAAAGAGAAAATCAATTAAAAGGTCAAAAGGCGTAATGGGCCAATTCCGGAGGGAGAGGGCCCATTAGGTGAAAGGAGAGAGGGAGAAGGGGCCAAGGGGGAGGCCGGCTGGGCCTAGCCCCCCCGCGGGGCCCACTAGGTGGCCGGAGGCCACCTCCTCCCGGCCTCCTCTCCTTTAGTCCCTCCCCGGGACTTGAGGGGAGGTAGTACCTCCCCTCCCCCTATATAAGGTGGGCTATTTGGCCTAGAAAATACACCCAATAATCAATAAAGGTCTCCCCACTTTTGGGAGGACCTCCAATTGATATTTTCTCTCTCCCCCTCTCTCTCTCGTGACCGTGGTCCCAAGTCTGGACTACGCAAACGAGAGACATCTTCACAGCGGAGCACCGTCGTGCTGTGGGATTCGTATCCGGGAGCTCTACTTCCGCAACTATGGCTGGATCAGGGAAGCGGGAGTCATCATCAGGCACCGGACGTGTGTAACTCCCACGATGTGTCACACTTGAGGCACTCAAGTCGTTGGAGCCAGAAGGAGAGCAAGGGCTTCATCACGACCTTGAGGTCGCCTTCGGCTCGTCTGCATCAACCACGATCTCCTGAGCATTGACAACGCTTTTCGGTCTTTGAGGGTAAGTTCGCGAAAAGCCCCTCTCGTTACTGTATTACTAATAGATAGGTCCTGGTAGCTTCAGGGGTTCAGGGGCGTAGGGTAAAATTTTATTGTTTTCATGCGCGGAACCCCTACAGTAAACTTGTAGCATAACCATAATGAGCACTCTATGGAGATGCTCATTGTCTGCTTACCTTGTCATTTTGATTATGGGATAGGTCTTGTATCATGTGCAAGGGGTACCCTGTTGGCGGTTCTCTATGATACATATGTATTTACAATGACAAGAGCTTACTTGTGACTGAAGTTGAGTAGCACGAGGTTCAATACTCGTAAGTAAGGGGCATGATATTTCAATTTATAACTTGTCAAGCATATCCTCTTAGTTGGAACACTTTAACCTTAATCACCTAAAGATGCCTATGATAGGAGTAGTGAGTGCTGAAAGCTAATAAGTATCATAATTTCTGGAAGCTCTTTATGAAACTTGAAATCCCTGCTTCCCTCTGCGAAGGGCCTTTCTTTTACTTTTTAGTTGAGTCAGTAAACCTATTCCCTTCTATCTCAGCAAGTATTTTGAGTTGTTGTGTTTCATTCATTCATATGATAATTTATTTTATCATGTTTCTTATATTCCTTGTTTTGCACATTGCTCTTATCTTAGTGAATACTACTTTGAATGCTATCATTGAAAACCCTTTATGTGTGAACTCTTGCAAATTGTCAACTATCATTCGACCAAGAGCTAAGTTTGCCATTACCAATTGTTATTTACTTTATGTATCTTTATTATGTTTCCTTTACTTATTGCAAGTTAAGTGATATAATAGTGAGTTGTCTTCTATTATGATTTGTGTATTGATGAATATGATGCTTCTTGTCCGTATTCTTTTATCGACTCATCACTCCATAAACCTAAGGTCATGTTTATTAAGATCAGTTTTCGCTTGGGGACAAGTGAAGTCTATGCTTGGGGGAGTTGATACGTCCATTTTTCATCACTATTCTATATCATAATTCACTGTTATTCATTGATATATTTCATATTAACAGATGATACTTATGTAATTTCATCTGTTTTTCCATGGTTGATGACTTTTGGAGCATGGACCGCTGAAGTTAGGATTCTGATGGAAAAGGGGCTTTTTGGAGGCGAAATTCGTGAAGGTCAAAAAATCCAGGAAAATACATGCAAAATTCTATTTTTTCTAGAAGACAAAGATTGATAGAAGGGAAGTGGAGATGGGCCATAGGGGGCCCACATCACCCCCTGGCACGGGCAGCCCTAGGTCGTGCCACCAGGTGGTGTGGCCGCCCTGGCCCACTCAGGCTCTCCCCTCTGGCGTATATTATCCCCACAGAAACCTAATACCTGGGGAGCGACCACAGAAAGATTTCGCCACCTCTATGGGATAGAAAACACCGAGAGAGAAGGATCTCTATGCCAGACAGAATTCTGCCAGGGGAATTCCTTCCCGGAGAGGGGAGATCATCGCCATCAACACCACCATCAAGCTGGACTTCATCGGGATCATCGTCATCATCATCACCACCATCATCTCCACCGCTGTAATAATTGGGTTGAATCTTGCATAGTTCTTAGGGGAAACTTTCCCGGTGTTGATTACTCCTTGTAGTTGATGCTATTGAATGAACCATTGAATTATTTTCTATGTTCAGCTTGTTACTTATCATTATATCATCTCTTATCTTGATCCATATGATGTCTTGTGAGTAGTTCGTTTTGTTCTTGAGGACATGGGAGAAGTCATGTTGTTAGTAGTGGAATTGTGTTGACAAAGATTCAATGGTTGATATTTAAGTTGTGGTGTACTTCTTCTAGTGGTGTCATGTGAACGTCGACTACATGACACTTCACCTATATTGGCCTAGGGGAATGCATTGTGTATTTGGCTACTAATCATAGGGGTTGCTGGAGTGACAGAAACCTGAACCCCCATTAGGACACCTTTGCACAAGGGATGTCAGGGTCTTAGAGTTTAAAGTTGTGGTTAGGTTTCTAGCTTAAGTACTCTCTTGTTCTTGCGGATGCTTGCAAGGGGTATAATCACAAGTATGTATTAGTCCTAGGAAGGTCGGTACATTAGCACAGGTTCACCCACAAAACACTTAGCAAACTAAAGAAGATTAATCAACTATATGAAGCGAAAGCACTTGACGATATTCCCGTGTGTCCTCGAGAACGTTTGGTCATCTTAAGTAATACAACCGGCTTGTCCTTTGTTAAAGAAAGGATTGGGCCACTTGCTGCATTTATTCTTATTGTCTTTTATTTACTCGTACTTTATTTACCTGCATTATAAAAAAACCCTAAAAATCCGTTTGCTTAGTATTTATAGAGAATTCCTACTCCAAGCCATTCGCCAACACCTTCTGCTCCTCGTTGGGTTTGACACTCTTACTAGATACTACGATACACCCCCTATACTTGTGGGTCATCAGAAACCACCAGAGACGACCAAGAAGAAGCGGCACCAGAAGCTGCTGAAGAAGACAACGACTCCCACAAGGGGGTGTGGAGGGGCTCTGACCTCACTGCCGAAGATCTGCAAGAACTAGCCACTAAGGGGTATCTCCCCGCGGCAAAAGAGTTGGTCTGGCGGGCGGCACCGAACAGCTAGGTGGTTCCTTCTGCCCAAGCCGGAGAGAAGGTGTACCTCAAGGCCCAGCTGGTACAAGGCGTAAGCGTGCCAGTCTCCGACTTCTTCTTGGACGTTCTCCGGCACTTCTGTGTACTTCCCCATAATCTCTCTCCCAATAGCATCTTAGTCCTTCGCAACTTCGTAGCCCTAGGAAGCAAACCTAGGTTAGATCTATTCATGTATCTTTTTACCATCAAGAGAGAGTGCGTAGAGTCCTAGGACGAATTGCGGATCTGCGGAACCATTAGCTTCAAGATCCGGCCTAGTCGGCGCTTCCCGACATCGTAGGGCATGAGTCATGCAAGAACTGGCAACGCACATACTTCTACGGCCTAGATATTCCTCTGGCTGACCGCCTTGAGACTTATCCCAACTTTGTCGATGGAGCCGCCGCCGAGGTGCCCGCATGGCAGACCCTAGCCTCCCTTCCCTCCGACGATGAGGGCAACCGCACCGTAAGGCGGATTGAATGTCTCGTAGACGAAGGTCTAACAAGCTTGGATCTAGCCATGTGCGGGTTTGTTAGGCGGATACATCCTCTGCAGCATCGCGCCGAGTTGATGTGCAAGTACACTCAAGACATGAGGGATCCCCCGTGAATTTCGCGGGATAACCTCTCCACTGACTCTGTCAAACTCCGGCTTAAGGACATTGTCAAGGTGAAGGATAGGAACCGTGGCTTCAAGATCACCTATGACATGTTCGATTGTGACACATGCCTAGAGTTAGCTTTTGTTTCCTTTGTTGCTCGTTATATACTCTAAGATTTTTCCGACTTGAAGTTGTTAGTCTAACACTTCTCTATATCCCAACTGGCGACCTTGGCGGCGGATCAGATGGCCACCCAGGTCTATGATCCTAAGCTGAAGCATATCCAAGTGGTGTTTGACGATGATGCCCCCAAGGATAAGCCAGCTCTGGCAGCGTGAAAGTAGAAGATCTCCACCTCTAACACTATTGTCGAGGCCAAGAAGAAGAAGAGATCGGAGAGTGGATTCTCCATATGATCCACCGCCACCATAGAGGCGGAGAAGAAGAAGTCCATCGGCATTCCCCTCACCAAGGCTCCTGCCGTGGAGTAAGTATTTTCATTTTCTTGCTTGTACTTTTCAGCTCATACCTTTTTTCAACTCTTGTACTTATACTTCGTATGTTTTAGGAGGAAAGGTGGTGTTAGTTTGAAGTGATCCTCCAGAGATGCTGGAGGGTCCAAAAATATTCATGACATGCTGACTAGAGATGTGGCCGCCAAGCCCTCTCCCACTACTTCTCCCCCTACTCCTGCCGCCAACCCTTTTGCTGGCCCCGCTAGGCCTTTATCCCCCGTCATCCCTGAGATCTTTGCTATGGAGACAGATTTCAATCCAATACTTGATATCTCAGGCTCTATCGAGGAAGACGTTTCTCCCAATAGCCAAGCGACGTAGGAGAGCACTTCCTCCAACGTGGATTAAGCTCCGGCTAAGGATGCAACTTATAAAGGGAAGCAGGTGGTGGAAGAGGCGGAGGCGGAAGCTATGATCAAGGCGGAAGCCTCTGAGCCATCATATGTTCTGAAGATGCAACAGGCGGCTAGGTCACCATCCATGCCTCCGGCTTCAACATCTCCTTTGGTTGCAACTCCTCCGACATTGTGCCTATATGACCTCATTGCGCAGGCGGATGCCGTGTATAACAATTCCGGCATCTTCCACACCTCATATGCCAATCTGGCCAACAATCTCAAGCTTATTGCCATTGTAAGTCTTTTGAACTTCACTTCATTTATTTTGCATAGTATATCCCTCTATAGCCCTCGAGCTCTTAGGCAGATAAACAAAGGTAATTGGCCTGAGTTCTCCAAAGAACTTTTAAGAGTAGAACTTGATAGTGTAGACCCCGAGCATCTAGGTGGAAACTTAGAAGAATCCCGGCTAGATGCTCTAAGAGTATCATACTCGGTGATCAAAAACTTGTGTTGTAGCCCCCGAGCGTGTAGTTCAAACCATATAGTTCCCACTAGATGCTCTAGAGGTCGCGGTTAATGAGAGGTTTGCTTCTTTGCCGAAGGATCGTGGTCAATGAGAGGTTTGCTTGCAGAATGAGAATAGATGGAGGATCACGGTCAATGAGAGGTTTGCTTCTTTGCTGAAGGAGCTGGACCTTGAACAGGGTAAAACAGCCTTCTTGAAGCAACAGATCAAAAATAGCCAGAGTCTATTTCTTTTAACAGCTCCTTGCTTTTCCTCATGGATTTATTTCTGCCGTCTTCTCATAGTACTTTCTAATTTCCATCTTATAGAAGCCGTTGCCAAGGCCAAGAGCATCGTCGAGCAATCCAAGCGAATTCAGGAACTCGATGATGAGAATAAAATCTTATAGAAAGACCTGGCCGATTCCATCAAGGGCCATGAGGAGGCGATGAAGGTGCTTCAAGAATCTACTGACGCCGAGATGCAATGCCTGAAGGACAAAATTGCACAACTCAGGGAGCAGAACCAAGCTTCCAAAGAGTAGAATGCGAGGAACATTGAGGTGTACAAGACAATCTAGAAGGAGTGGGACGCCTTGGCAGAGACATGCAAACAAGCGGAGACGAGCATCTTCGGTAACTTTTCTTCGTCTAGGTGAATTCTGTACATTGGATAACCATTTGATTTGTTTGTACTCATGGTCCTTATATCTTGTGCAAACCACAACTACCATTGGCTTGGCAAACTTGGGTGAAGGTGCTCTAGACCCCAAGGAATGCATGATTCTTGCCGGCAACTTTGTCAGCACCACCATTCCCCAGGCTAAGGAGATAACCCAGCCTCTTGGGATTAACATCACGGCGGTAGACTTAGCGGCCAAGTACGCAGAAATCCTGCACCGAGCCCCGAGAAAGTCAAGGACTTGAAGGCCTCTTGCGTCCGGACTAGTGCTAGGATGTCACTGTCTTTGTTCAAGGCACATTACGACAACGCCGACATCGACCTGGTGACCTCTGCCTTTCCCAAGCTAGATGTGGAAGGGAAGGAAGTCGATAGTGATGCTATTTGGAATTCCCTCTCTAGCTTCGACACCAGGATTGCCAGAATGGTCAATGCAGATGTCTTTGTGCCTACCAAGATCCTTGACGAAGACATGGCCTAGTCTGAGTCTAGCCGATCTCCCTCTGAGTTTGACGAGCTATCTCGGCCTGGCTCTCCTGATGATGCCACCATGAAGCCCCCTACAGCAGAGCCATGAAAAACAATGTTTGTATTAAATGTATGTCTACGAAGTGCATGCGGAAAAACTTATGTGTTGCTAAGGCAAAAAATCTTGTACTCAAGTTTCCTACTACTTATTTGTTTCCTACATGTTTATATTTTTAAGCAAGTGCTGGCTTATCCATTATTCTGGTTCGTATGTGTGACCTTTCATGAGACGGAAGACTCGTAGCACATAACTATGCCCTCAGGTGATGATGCTTAATAGCACCATCAAGAACCTAAGAGCAAAATCGCCGGCTTTGAGTGTCGAGAAGTCACTACTCCAGAATCCACATAAAAACTTCAGAAAATGTGTAGACTAGAAAACTTAAGCTAATGTCCGTAGGCATAATTTTCACAAGTGTAAATGCAAACTTGCGCATAAAGTATTTATATGATCCAAAAATGAACAACTAAAGGAGGTAAAAAACTCAGATAATATGAGTGAACCAAATGCTTTATTTCAGTGATTATATAAGAAACTTATTACATAATGTAAATGTGATAAGTGTAGAAGGGACGTAGCTATGCTATGTGCCATGGCCGATCTATCTCCGGGTAATCATCATCGGAGTCACGTTGCTTGTGCTTGTGGGTTTTTGGCCTATCTTTTAACTCGTGAATATCGACGAGGTAATAGGAACCATTTAGCAATGCTTTGCTTATGACAAATGGTCCTTCCCAAGGCGGGGATAGTTTGTGTGATTTCTCCTGCTTGAGTTTAAGCACCATATCCCCTTCTTTAAACGAGCGATACTTTACACGGCGACTATGGTAGTCACGCAGCTTCTGCCAGTAGACGGCAAATCTCTGGCATGCTAGCACATGCTTTTCTTCAAGTAGGTTATAGATAGGCGTCTGGATTCTTCAGCGTCATGCTCCTCGTAGGCGGAGACTCCTGGTGCATCATGGAGGATGTCGGATGGAAGGACAGCTTCTGCTCCATAAACCATGAAGAAAGGAGTCAAGCCGGTGGATCTGTTGGGTGTTGTTTGTAAACTCCACAAGACAGATGGTAATTCCTCCGCCTAGGCTCTAGCTGCTCTATGTAGTGGTGCCTCTAAGAGTGGCTTGATTCCGTGCAGAATTAGTCCATTGGCCCTTTCAACTTGCCCATTTGACTATGGGTGTGCCACAGATGCTAGGTCAAGGCGGATGCCTTTTTAATGATAGTACTCCGATAGACAAATTTCTGCCATTGTCGGTGATGATGTCGTGTGGGAGACCAAATCTCACCACTAGATCCCAGACAAATTTTAGGGTTATTGACCCATCAAGCTTTCTAATGGGTTTAGCTTCAATCCATTTTGTGAACTTATCTACTGCTACTAGCAAGTGTGTAAATCCACAGGGTACTGTCTGCAAAGGTCCCACCATGTCTAGCCCCCAGACTGCAAACGACCAAGTTATTGGTATTGTTCGCAATTCTTCAGCAAGGACACTTGGTTGTCTTGCATAGAACTGACACCCAAGGAATGTTTCCACCAACTTGTCGGCGTCCACCTTGGCAGTTAGCCAGTAGAATCCTTGTCGGAAGGCCTTGGCCACTAACGACTGGGGAGCGCTGTCATGCCCGCAATCTCCGAGATGTATTTCTCTAAGGATTTCAATACCTTGCTGCTAGGAGATGCATTGAAGGAAAACTCTTGCGGTACTTCTTTTGTATAGCCGGCCATCAATGATGACGTAGCCTTTTGCTCTACCTACTATTTGCCGGCTTTTGACTTCGTCGGTAGGCAAGTTCCGTCTTGTAGATAGTCTATGAACGGCTTCGTCTAAGCTGGAGAGGTCATTGTTATTGTATTAACAAATGAATCCACTCTATCCGGGTTTTCGGGGTCCACTGCCTTCACGGATGGGGTCCGTAAATGTTCCAGGAAAACGCCTAGCGTTATTAGTCGACGAGCTGATCCAAGCTTTAATAGCAAATCTGCCGCCTCATTCTCCTCCCTTTTGGCGTACTTGACTTCGTAGCTCTCGAAGCACTTGGCTATTTCGTCTACTTCGTCTCGATATTCCGCCATCATAGGGTTCAGCATGTTCCAGGTGCCAGCTACTTGTTGGGCAACCAAGTCAGAATCTCCACAGGAAACTATGCGCTTGATGCCAATATCTTTAGCCACATGTAGTCCGTGAATGAGGGCCTCATACTCCGCCATGTTGTTGGTAGCATTGAAGTGGATCTGTAGGATGTATTGCAACTTTTGTCCTATTGGTGATTGCAATAATACACCAGCCCCCGAGCCATTGAGTAGCTTTGATCCGTCAAAGTGCATGACCCAATATTCTGGCTCTAGCACAGGAGTGTCTTCTGGCAGTTCTGTCCAATCTACGATAAAATCTGCCAATGCTTGTGATTTGATAGTGTTGTGTCTCTTGTAGGTGATTTCAAAGGCATCAAGTTCAATGCCCCACTTTGCCACTCTTATTGTAGCGTCGCTGTTGTTGATGATGTCGGACAGTGGAGCTTTGCTTGCCACTGTGATAGGGTGCACTTGAAATAATGCCTTAGCTTGCGCGAAGCATGGAAAAATCCATAAGCTATCTTTTGGTAGTGCGGCTAACGCTGTTTGGATTCCATCAAGACCTCTCTTACATAGTAAATGGGTCGTTGAACTCCGTATTCGTGCATTGGTTCCTTGTGATCTGCCATGATAACGATGCTAATTACTCGGTTGGTTGCCACCATGTATAATAACATAGGCTCCCTTGATAACAGTGCTGCAAGTATAGGTGGGGAGGAGATTATTCTCTTCAACTCCTGAAGTGTTGCGTCAGCCTCGTCCGTCCATGTGAATTTGTCCGCCTTCTTGAGCAACTTGTAGAGAGGCATAGCCTTCTCACCAAGTCGGCTGATGAACCGGCTTACTGCTTCTACACAGCCCGTGATCCTTTATATGTCCTTCAGGCATGTTGGACGTTTGATGTCGAGGATGGCCTTGATTTTCCCTGGGTTCACCTTGATTCCGTGATGCAAAACGATGAAACCATCAGTTTGCCGGAAGGTACCCTGAAGACGCACTTCTCTGGGTTCAAGATCATGTTGTATTGCCGGAGATTGTCAAAGGTTTCCTGCAAGTCAGCGATAAGATCATTTGATTTCTTTGACATTGCTGTTATCTTGTCCACGTAAGCGTGTACGTTGCAACCTATTTTCTCATGCAAGCAACGTTGCATTGTCCGCTGGTAAGTAGCACCATTGTTTTTCAACCCGAAGGGCATCATGATGTAGCAATATGTGCCATAGGGTGTGGTGAACGAAGTGGCCATTTGATCCGACTTTCACATCCGGATTTGGTGGTAACCTGAGTAAGCATTGAGAAAACACAAAATTTCTGAGCCAGTCATCGAGTCAATGATTGGGTCAATGCGAGGTAGAGAAAATGGTTCCTTCGTACATGCTTTTTTCAAGCCTATGTAATCAACACACATTCTTAATTCATTGGTTCCCCTTTTTGGGGACAAGTACAGGATTTTCCACCCATCGGGTGTGAATAACTTCTCGGATAAAGCCTACCTTAAGTAACCTAGCTATTTCTTTGCCTATAGCCCTTCCTCTTGCATCACCAAAGAGTCGTAGAGGTTGCTTCACCGGTTTGGCATTGGGATCGATATTCAAGATGTTCTCGGCAAGTTCCCTAGGGACACCTTTCATGTCGGCAGGTTGCCAGGCGAGGATGCCCCTATTCTCACGGAGGAACATTACAAGCGCGCTTTCCTATTTGGGATACAGGTACGTGCAAATGGCGGTGGTCTTGGAGGAATCTCCTTTGATAAGCTCCACCTGCTTGGTCTTAATGGTGGTCTTGAAGAGAATATCTTTTTGCGGCCCAAAAGTTGGGGCGCCTAGGCAACGCTATACCCAAGTTGATTTTAATCATAGTGATTTGAAACATTGGGACGCCAATTGCTGAGAGGGGTGTTTCGAGTGAATGATGGCCAAACCAAATATTGTAAAATTGCGCCCATTAAGTCAGGATATTCCGTTACACTAGTTCCTGTTGTGCCCCTTCTTTGCCGGTCACTCTTCTTAGCCACCCTACACATGTCATAGGGGCAAATCCATTACTGTACTTTCCTAACTCTCGACACTGAATCTTGCTGCGGTGGCGGTGGTCCCTTTTCTTCCATTCCCTGACCCTAAATCTGCCGGCTGCAGAGGACCTTTTTTCTCCCTCCCCTGACACTGAATCCGACGGCGGTGGCCAAGCATGTCTTGCAAGGCGAAGGTTGTAGCTACGTCGCCGACTGATTCGGGTCCGTCGGGACCCAAGTCTAGGGCTCAACTCGAAGCAGCGACGAGGTCTTCGGCCCTTGTTAGCGAGGAGGTCAGCAACGATTCTGCTCCCAAGGTACCTACGAGCAGCGGGTTGAAGAGAAAAGACAGGCTGGCGACGGATTGATCGGCTTCGGTGGGCGGATGCAGCACCCAGATCTCGAAGAAAAAAACCGGGGAGAAGATCGAGAGGTGAATTTTTCTTATTTGTGCCTTATCTTACAAGTAGATTAGTTACGTCATAATAGAATTGAATGAACTCAAAAGTTCCCCTTTTTAATCAAATTAGGCACAGCTTTGATACAAGGGACCTATATGAGTTCACAGTTCATGTTCACCAGTACACTGCAAAGCTTGTGAATTGCAAAGAGGTTCTCTGTTTTGCAGCTGGTATATATGCTTGCCGCTAGGATTCCCTGGGGTTCTAGACAGAGGAAAAAATTGGTGTGGCGCAACATGAATGATACCTATCAGCAAATTGAGCACTCCCATGAGCTTCAGATAGTTTGGGAGTGCTGTGCAGCTGATCGTAAGGTGAAATTTGATGCGATGATTGATGATATGTATGCATATGCTAGAGATCTTGCTGCCAGAGCTTCTGCTCCTAGAGAATATAGACCAATAGATGCTGATCTAGATAAGTTCAGTATACACATAGAGGTGGATTCATACATGGCAAAACATGATGAGGGAGTTAATAAGCCAGTTTCGTCATGTACTGTGGAGATCACTGTCGATTCCAAAAACATAACTATGATGAAATGAGAGAGATGATCGGTAAGGAAATCAGTATTGGCCCTATGTAGATGGCACAAATCTGGTGGTGGCATCATAAGAAGCAGCAATTCATAGATGTTTTCGATACTGAAGATCTTATGCAGATTATGCAACGAAAGAAGCGAACCAGGAAGGTGTTCTTCCTTGGTACCATTTCTGATGTTGTTGAACAGGTTGTAGTGGATGTAGAGGCCCTTGTAGTGGCTGAACAGAATGAGGTGGTCGATGTTGATGAGATCTAATGAGAGCTGCTACCCTAGGATTGTCATATGGACCGCGGGGTTCCTCTGCCTATATTTGTAATATGGACTACTGTTGCATTTAGATCGTGTTTCTGTGATTATGTTTGTTGAGAGATTGCGATATAATGTTGTGCGAGCTGTTGAGATTTTCGGACATGTCACTCAGTAAAACCATCGTTGTTGTAATAAGACATAAGTACATTGTAGTTGACATGATTATGTTTCATAAGATGATGTATCGTACTTGTTTCTGCTATTATGTTTGTTGGGACATTGTAATGTAATGTTTTGTGAAACCATGACTGGACAAGTGATGCATAAATACATTGTAGTTGACATGATTATGTTTCTTGAGATGATGTACTGTACTTGTTACTGTTATTTTGTTTGATGAGAGATTGTAATGTAATGTTTTGCGAAACCATGACTAGACAAGTGATGCGTAAGTACCTTGTAGTCGACATGATTGTGTTTCTTGATTTCATGTAATATACTTGTTTCTCTCATTATGTTTGTTGAGAGATTGTAATGTGATGTTTTATGAAACCATGATGTGATTATGTTTGTTGAGAGATTGTAATGTAATGTTTTGTCAAACCATGACTGAACAAGTGATGCATAATTACATTGTAGTTGACATGATTTTGTTTCTTTAGATCATGTAATATACTGGTATGTGTTCGTTAGGGAATGAAATTGGGATAGACGGAGTACAGGTTTAATATTTGCAATAAGAATGTATGAAGAGAATCCATATTAGGAATGAGACAATAATCTAGGGAAAGGGCATGGTATCCTTAAACTATTGTAACATGCCAATTTAGTCATTGTTGCAGTGGCAAAATGGCTGCTCTCTCTCTCTGTCTCTCTCTCTCACCGACACCGACGTCGTTGCCTGCGACAACGCATTCGCCATGGTGTCCTTGAACGGCAAGGACGACCAGTCGAGCAGCGACAGCCTTCTCTCTGACATCGAGTATTCGTTCCACGATGTGAGTTCCTCTGTTTTCTCGGGCTAGGGTTAGGAAATGGTAAATCTCTTGATCTGAGCTCCATATGTGCATGCAATCGTGTTCAATTTCAACTGTGTGTTTAGCTATAGGTACCACGGACGATCTACGACTCTGAATGGGAGGGCCTAGATCTCGATGCAGAAGTGCCATGTGACCATGGGATAAAACTGAGGAGATATGTTGCATTCGAAGGCAGTAACACTGGGAGAAGGTTTTTGGGTTGTACAAATCAGGTTTGTTTACATTATGTGCAACAGTGATATGAAGTAAAATGTATCGTGTATGTTCATAACACTATAGTGTCTGTGTTTTTAGGTTGGCCCGGTGTGTAAAGCAGTAGAGTGGGTGGATCTTGATTGGCCAGATACACTTAAGTAATGTTTGGCTCAGTTATGGGAGATGTATGATTTGGAAAGGTCGGGGAGATTTACTAAAGTAGGTGATGCAGCTGAAAAAATTTACAAGCTGTCGGTACGAAATAAGGAGCTGGAACAAGAAATCAAGAATTTGCAGACAGAGCTAACTGACAGAACCAACGGGATCTTGGTTGTTGGAACTGCAAAGAAGCTTCAGGATAGTCACAGGTTGCTGATTAATAATGCAAAAAAGGAGAGGGATCAGCTCAGGGAAGACAAGAAGAAGCTAGAGTACTGCATTGCGGATTTGTTGAAGGAACTAAAGAAGGTGCGTGAGGGTGAACAAGGACAGACTACAGATGATAAAGGAAATTCGAGATGAACTAGTTAACTGTAAGACTTGTAGTTGTGCTTTCTTAACAAAAGAAAACTCAATCCTCGAGCAAATTAATTTCAGAGGAACACACATATCATGCATAGAGTTAAGTTCACGCTTACAAAATCACCACTTCAGACGATAAACCAGGCAGTTCAATACTAAATAGACATATGTTGTGTTCAAGCGAGCCTGGCCTGGAGCTGCTTGTTTTCCTCCCTAAGATCGGCCAGCTCCTTCAGTACTTTGTCGTGCTTCAGCCGTAGGTTCCAGCGCTCCGTCACGGATTGAATAAGTTGGTCCATAGCCATAAGATTTTCCTTCAAGATCCCTTTCATGATCTCCATCTGCTTCCTAGCCGAGGTGCGACCTTCACTTTGAAGCTTTGCCCAGCCGGCGTTTAACTCCTTCAGTTTCTGGCACTTGTCAGAAAGGACCACGAGTTCAACGCATAGGTGGACAACAGGAGTGGAGGACGAACTGATATTTGTGTCCCCTCTAACAGAAATCACACTTGGACATTGGTCTGATACGCCTCCAGACAAGCCCATAGCTCCTTGTTCTCTTTCCGAACACCCTCGAGTACGTTGATCCCTCTGCTCATGTGCTGCTTCATCTCCTTCACTGCATCCAGTCAACGGTTCATGTCATGTTAGGCTTGGATGGTAGACTTGGTTTCCTCGACGCGTCCTCTGAGTGCCTCGGTAACTTCATCCTACAGGAGAGTGCACCTTTCCACGAGATTCTTCTTCTCCTCCATGAGCTCGTTGATTATCTTGATGGCCTATTCTTGCATGTTCAAGTTACGGTCGAGCACTTTCTGCAGCCTCATGATGTCATGTGCAAAATCTAACGAGATCTCCTTCTGCACAGATATTTGCTTGCGTAGGCTCTCATTAGCTTGGGTGAGGGAGCGTGCAAGCTCATGTTGGTTGTCAATCTTGGCACTGATCGCAGCCACCTTTTCACGGTACTCGTCCTTCGATCGCTGCATCTTTCATGTTAATTGAAATAGGAATTCTATAATTACACTCCAGGTTCCAGGTGAATACTAATACATATCCAAAAATCCCCGTTGAATCTATTGACTGCAATGTTAAAAAATGGACCTAGAGATTCATGACCATGATAAATTAATCCTAATCACATAAAATCCATAGTGAATCTATGAACAACGGTATTAACGAAAGACCAAGAGATCCAGTCAAATTCATGAAAACTAAATCAACTCACAAAAGAAGAAGAAAAACCAATGTGGAGATTTGTTACCTCACTGAGACGTGGAACGGGGCCGAACAGGTCCTGCAATGCCTCCGTCATGGTGGATTCTGGCTCCATGGCCGGCCTGAATATGTAGAAGAGGAAGAGCAAGAAGAAGAAGAAAAACACGAAGAAGCTGAATAAGATCATGATGGAGAGGGAGATGGAGAAAAAGTAGAACAAGAAGACCATATTGGGAGGAGCCCTCACCTGCTAGAACATTTGGCACCATTGTCGGGGGAGATTAGGCCTCGATGAGAGGGGGGCTTGAGCGGCTGGTAGAGCAAGAAGTGCCTCGTGGCGATTTCTCTCCCTTTTCTCCACGAGGATCGTCGATCGGCATCTCCCCCTCCTCAAGGGAGCCATGACTTGCAGGGTGGGGGTGGCGGCGGCATGAGGAAGAACATAATGATTAGTGTGGGAGAAGAGTCAAAGAGTACAAGCCGTGGTCCAGTAGTACTAGTACTATTATACAAGACCATCGTGTACGATGTACCTTCTTAAAGAAGCCAGGGAGGAAGGGGTAGGGAATCGATGGTACTTGTCTTTATTGCGATGGAAAGTTCAATGGTCTTCGGCGCCGCCCAAAATCTAGTATATAATAAGGGGAGTGCGAGCTGGGTTGTCATCACGGCATCGGCGCGCTTGTCCGACAGTGTGTGTCACGTGTTGATGGGGCAATGATGCGCGGCAACTGTTGCACGATCACGTCGGCACATCAAACTCCACGTCGACAGGCACGCACGGGATATTTACGATTCTAGAATACGCTGTGCCACTTTTGTTGTGATCAAATTATGTTCAATACGCGAGATATTACTCTTTTTTGATAATCAACAAATGCATGCGTGGACACGACGCACGAAACCGCTGCTCATCCTTGATCAGATCGGCACCCCACTCTGTGTACCTGCCATCGACCATTCGGAGAAACTACCTCGAGCACGATGCCCCCTCGCCGTGGAAATGGCAGGCCCAAGCCGTCCACTGACCGTCCTGCGTCCTTGACTCTTTGATGCATCGTTCGCGCTCGCGAGTCACCTGCTGAGGAAGCACGTCGTGTCCGACCGTGCTATGATCCATCGACATCGGCACTCGAGGACACCACGACGTCGGAGCTCGTACTGGCCACGCAGGAGGAGCGTGGGGTACCTGCAGCATCGGACGAGCGCAAAGCAGCCGCTAGGACGGGGGCGCGGGGTGCACCAGCGAGTACGGACAAGAAGAGGAACGAGAAGAAGACCATGAAGAAGAGAAGAGATAGCTATTTGGACGAGTCCGACTCGGCCAACGAGGAGGCGTTCATCGATCAGTTGGAGGCATAAATGGAGGAGAATGACGTGGACCCGTGGGACTACAAAGAGGAGCAGGAGGAGGACTCTGATAAGGAGATAGCGCACTTATTCGAGGAAGGGGGTGGTGTCGAGTCGTTAGAGGAGGACACCGACGGTGGCGATGGTAGGGACCATGGCGTTGACGAAGATGAGGACGAACCGGAAGACGAAGACGATGCCTTCTTCGAAATATGATATTTTATTTTATTTAGATAGATGGATTTTCACTTGTTTATGGAGGTAAAGTATCGGTGGCATGGATAGAGACGTGGCACGGATAGACCATTGATTAAAAAATTTGAGAAGGAAGGGGTTATCCTGCCCGTTGGATCACATAGGATCAACGGTTGGTGGAGACGATATGCGTGGCATCTGTGTCAGCCAATCAGGGCGTAGAACCCATAGTGAGCACAAATTTGGGCTTTTGTGAGATTTGTGACCGAGAGAGAGGGAAAATCTCTTTCACAAACAACATATGAACCAGCATTGTCATTGAAATGAGTATTCTTTCATTAACCACATCTATAGTCATTTCATGTCTATTCTTTTCACAAACCACATATGAATCTGCTAGAGTTCAGTGCATGTGTGTTCTCTTCACAAACCACACAGGGATCCACCAGAGTCATTGCATGTGTGTTCTTTTTACTAACAACAACTATAGTCATTTCTTGTCTATTATTTTCACAGACCACATATGGATCCACCAAAGTTCATTGCATGTGTGTTCTCTTCACAAACCACATATGGATCCGCCAGTGTCATTGCATGTGTGTTCTTTTTACTAACAACAACTAGTGTCATTGAAATGTGTGTTCTCTTCAGAGAACACACATGGATCCACCAGTGTCATTGCATGTGTGTTCTTTTTACTAACAACAACTAGAGTTATTGCATGTGTGTTATTTTCACAATCCACATATGGATCCACCAGTGTCATTGCATGTGTGTTCTTCTCATTAACCACAGCTAGAGTCATTGAATGTGTGTTCTTTTCACAAACCACATTTGGATCCACCATGGTCATTGAAATGTGTATTCTTTCACTAACAACAACTTGAGTCATTTCATGACTATTCTATTCACAGACCACATATGTATCCACCAATTTCATTGCATGTGTGTTCTCTTCATAGACAACACATGGATCCACCAGTGTCATTGCATGTGGTTCCACCAGAGTTCATTGCATGTGTGTTCTTTTCACAATATACCTACGGATCCACCAGTGTCATTGCATGTGTGTTCTTCTCATTAACCATAGCTAGAGTCATTGCATGTGTGTCTTTTCACAGACCACATATGGAACCACCACTGTCATTGAAATGTGTGTTCTCTTCACAGACCACACATGGAGTCATTTCATGACTGTTCTTTTCAAAGACCACATATGGATCCACCGGTGTCATTGAAATGTGTGTTATCTTCAGATACCACACATGGATCCACCAGTGTCATTGCATGTTTGTTATTTTTACTAACAACAACTAGAGTTATTACATGTGTGTTATTTTCAAAATCCACATATGGATCCACCAGTGTCATTGCATGTGTTTTCTTCTCATTAACCAAAGATAGAGTCATTGCATGTGTGTTCTTTTCACAAACCACGTTTGGATCCACCAGGGTCATTGAAATGTGTGTTCTCTTCAGGGACCACAAATGGATCCACCAGTGTCATTGCATGTGTGCTATTTTACTAACAACAACTAGAGTCATTGCATGTGTGTTCTTTTCACAATCCACCTATGGATCCACCGGTGTCATTGCATGTGTGTTCTTCTCATTAACCACATCTAGGGTCACTGGATCAGTGTTCTTTTTAGAAAGCACATATGGATCCACCACTGTCATTGAAATGTGTGTTCTCTTCAGGGACCACACATGGATCCACTAGTGTCATTGCATGTGTGCTATTTTACTAACAAGAACTAGAGTCATTGCATGTGTGTTCTTTTCACAATCCACCTATGGATCCACCAGGGTCATTGCATGTGTGTTCTTCTTATTAACCACATCTAGAGTCATTGCATGTGTGTTGTTTTCACAGACCACATATAGAACCATAACTATCATTGAAATGTGTGTTCTCTTCAGAGACCACACATGGAGTCATTTCATGACTGTTCTTTTCAAAGACACATATGGATCCACCAGTGTCATGGAAATGTGTGTTCTTTTCAAAGACCACATATGGATCCACCGGTGTCATTGAAATGTGTGTTATCTTCAGATACCACACATGGATCCACCAGTGTCATTGCATGTTTGTTATTTTTACTAACAACAACTAGAGTTATTACATGTGTGTTATTTTCACAATCCACATATGGATCCACCAGTGTGATTGCATGGGTTTTCTTCTCATTAACCAAAGATAGAGTCATTGCATGTGTGTTCTTTTCACAAACCACGTTTGGATCCACCAGGGTCATTGAAATGTGTGTTCTCTTCAGGGACCACACATGGATCCACCAGTGTCATTGCATGTGTGCTATTTTACTAACAACAACTAGAGTCATTGCATGTGTGTTCTTTTCACAATCCACCTATGGATCCACCGGTGTCATTGCATGTGTGTTCTTCTCATTAACCACATCTAGGGTCACTGGATCAGTGTTCTTTTCAGAAAGCACATATGGATCCACCACTGTCATTGAAATGTGCGTTCTCTTCAGGGACCACACATGGATCCACCAGTGTCATTGCATGTGTGCTATTTTACTAACAACAACTAGAGTCATTGCATGTGTGTTCTTTTCACAATCCACCTATGGATCCACCAGGGTCATTGCATGTGTGTTCTTCTTATTAACCACATCTAGAGTCATTGCATGTGTGTTGTTTTCACATACCACATATAGAACCACAACTGTCATCGAAATGCGTGTTCTCTTCAGAGACCACACATGGAGTCATTTCATGACTGTTCTTTTCAAAGACACATATGGATCCACCAGTGTCATGGAAATGTGTGTTCTTTTCAGAGACCACACATGGATCCACCAGTGTCATTGAATGTGTGTTCCTTTTACTAACAACAACTAGAGTCATTGCATGTGTGTTCTTTTCACAATCCACCTATGGATACACCGGTGTCATTGCGTGTGTGTTCTTCTTATTAACCACATCTAGAGTCATTGCATGTGTGTTGTTTTCACAGACCACATATAGAACCACCACTGTCATTGAAATGTGTGTTCTCTTAGGAGACAACACATCGATCCACCAGTGTCATAGCATGTGTGTTCTTTTTACTAACAACAACTAGAGTCATTGCATATGTATTATTTTCACAATCCACCTATGGATCCAACAGTGTCATTGCATGTGTGTTCTTCTCATTAACCACATCTAGAGTCATTGCATGTGTGTTCTTCTCATTAACCACATCTAGAGTCATTGCATGTGTGTTCTGTTCAGAGACCACATATGGATCCACCAGTGTCATTGCATGTGTGTTCTTCTCATTAACAACAGGTAGAGTCATTTCTTGTGTGTTCTTTTCACATACCACATATGGAACCACTACTGATATTGAAATGTGTGTTCTCAAACCACACATGGAGACATTTCATGACTATTCTTTTCAAAGACCATATGTGGATCCACCAGTGTCATTGAAATGTGTGTTCTCTCCAGAGAGCACACATGGATCCACTAGTGTCATTGAATGTGCGTTGTTTTTAATAACAACAACTAGAGTCATTACATGTGTGTTATTTTCACGATCCACATATGGATCCACCGGTGTCATTGCATGTGTGTTCTTCTCATTATCCACAGCTAGAGTCATTGCATGTGTCTTCGTTTCACAAACCTCATATGGATCCACCAGTGTCATTGAAATGTGTGTTCCCTTCAGAGACCACACATGGATCCACCAGTGTCATTGCATGTGTGTTCTTTTTACTAACAACAACTAGAGTCATCGCATGTGTGCTCTTTTCACAATCCACCTATGCATCCACCAGTGTCTTTGCATGTGTGTTCTTCTCATTAACCACATCCAGAGTCATTGCATGTGTGTTGTTTTCCCAAACCACATATGGATCCACCAGTGTCATTGAAATGTGTGTTCTCTTCAGAGACCATACATGGAGTCATTTCATGACTGTTCTTTTCAAATACCACATATGGATCCACCAGTGTCATTGAAATGTGCGTTCTCTTCAGAGACCACACATGGATCCACCAGTATCATTGCATGTGTGTTCTTTTCACAATCCACCTATGGATCCACCAGTGTCATTGCATGTGTGTTCTTCTCATTAACCACATCTAGAGTCATTTCATGTGTGTTCTTTTCACAGACCACATATGGATCCACGTGTCATTAAAATGTGTGTTCTTGATAACCCACAAGTATAGGGGATCGTGTGTAGCCTTTTCGATAAGTAAGAGTGTCTAACCCAATGAGGAGCTAAAGGTAGGATAAATCATTCTCTCAAGTGCTATCAACCACTGATACAACTCTACGCACACTAAACATTTGCATTATCTAGGAAATAAAACTAGAGCAACAATACGAGTAATAGAGATAACTCTCCATGATAATAAATAACAAGAAAGTAAAGCTAGTTTTTGCAGCAATAAAATACACTAAACTATTAGAACCATGAGTGTGGAATAGTGGTGGTAATTGTGGTGGCTTTGTCCATGTGTAAATAGCGAATAGATCAGGTTCATTGTCTTCGATGCAGTTTTCTATGTGGGAGAGGCTAAATATACATGCGCTTCACTACTTGGAATTACATGTACTATATGATAGGATTGTTAGCAAACATTCGTAAGTACTAACAATGCATTAAGGTTTCACCAACCATAGCTTTAAGTTTAATGGTCCTCTTACTCCCATACGTACAATCTTCTGGTTCGCGTCCTCAGGTTTCTGCCACTCCGGCAGAAGTCCCCCTTTCTTTTACACATACTACAAACCCTATGATGTTTAATCCATGCGCGCACAAATATAATGGGCACCAAAGGAGTGTACCATATCAACATACAACTCTAATGAACGAAAGACGTTCAACCAATCAATCTAAGAACAAAGAGACTACGCAAACATGACATAGATCATAGGATTATAACTTATAGCATAAAATACCATGTTTACATAGGACGGTACATAGGTGTGTGGGAGGATGAACCACTGCATACTAGGAGGATTAGGTGATGGAGATGGCGGTGAAGATGGTGCAGAGGGCGGTGGCGTGGGGGACTCCTTCCCCGCCGCTGGTATCATGGGGGAGCACCGCCCCTTAGCCCCCTTCCTTCATGGCTTCTTGGGAGCCTTCCCCCATGGAGATGGAATCCATGTGGAGGAAATAACCTGGCTTTGGAGGCTGCAAATTCGTGGGTGGAGGTACCCTGGGCGAATTAGGTTTCCTCCCTTTATATAGCTTCTCAGATTCCCGTCACCCCATCTTGGGCTGCAGTAAATCGGGCTTAGCGGACCCATCCGACTCGGAATCAGCTAAATTTTATGTCTATATTGTTTGTCGTGGAATTTCCAACAACTTTGTAGTTGAAGAGTTTTCCGTTTGACGCTGTCTTCGACCCGAAAGGTGACCATCTTCAAAAAGAGTTCTGAGACAAATTTCTGGAAAAATCCCAATCTGACTCCAACAAGGTTTCCACTTGTATTCTTGGTAATTCCTACACATCAAAAGTGTAAAACAAGAACATTTTGCAATTTTGCAACTATTAGTAGGTAAGTCCAAATAAATCATAAACTTTATATAAAAATGAGTGTCAAAAGCATATTATTAGCATAAAACCATGAAAAATTATAGATATGTTATGGACGTATCAACATCCCCAAGCTTAGTTCCTGCTCGTCCTTGAGTAGGTAAACGATAAAAACAATACAATTTTTGAGGTGACATGCAGACAACACAGTCTTGATCATCATTATTCTAAAAGCGTTGATAGTTGAGATCAAAGGTACTCTAAACATAAACATGAAAGATAGAGTTCTAACAATATAGCAACTATGTTGTAACATGAAAAGGTGCAAACAAAAGATCATGAATAACAATGCATTGAAATACGTTTGTTTGTTTCACATATAGAAAACATAATAAGAGTGGTATTCAGCTTGTCCCGCATGGTATAGCAAAACATAAATGCATAAGACACCTTCAAAGTTTATAAGGGTGACTAGATACAAATAGTTTAAGAACAAGCAATATCAAAGTTATGAATCAATCAACAAGTCTTAGTACAATGCACATTAAACTAAGAATAGCCACTTTGCTCTCTCAATAGGTGCATAAAGATAGAAGTGGGGACTCAACATAAAAGTAAAAGAAAGGCCTTCATAGAAGGAAGGAGGGATTCAAGTCTCATAAAGTGCTTCCAAAAATTATGGTACTCATTAGCTTTCATCTCTCATTGGACCTATCATAAGCATCTTGAAGTTATTAAGGTTAAAGTGAACAAACTATGGAGTATATGCTTGACAAAGTTTAAGTTGGAAATCTCATGTCCATTGAATACGAGGGCCGCTCCTCATGCTACTCAAGTTTAGTTACCGGTAAGTTCTTGTCATAGTAAGTACATGTGTATCATAGAGAACCGCCAACGGGGTACCCCTGTCCGATGATACAGATCAATCCCGATATCAGAATGACAAGGCAAGAAGACAATGGGCATCTCAGCAATATTCTTATTTACCATGGGAAAATGGTGCTTTTTCTCTCTTTCCTCTTTTATCATCTTTTTTTTCTTTTTCTCTTTTTATCAATCTCTATCTCTTTTTTTCTATAAGAAGAATGCTTCATAGATTGCTCATTATAGTTACGCTATAGGTTTCCACCATGATTAGGCATGGATTAGACCAATGGCCCAAGCGTTTCTCTAACACACATACTTAACTCCATGGACTTACAAGCTCCTCTTTCATTTCACACCGACGACATCCATAGACAAAAGAGCATGATATCAACTGGGTACAATGTACAAGTGCAATGTTGAAAGAGTTCCCCATGGCATCATGGTTCTGCTAATCCCCAACATATAAGTGCAAGCATATACAACATAGACGACACAATGGTTCAAGTTTATTAGGGGCAAGAAAAGTAAAGTGTGCCATCAAGTTTGTGAGAGCTTTAATCTCTAGTTTTCTCATAACAAGTTTAATTCGGAAGGTAGATAAAAACATGAATATACTTGGAATAGCAAATGCTAATAGGTAGGTATGGTGGACTCTTTGAAATAACTTGGTTTTATTTGGAGTTGGATGCATGAGTGGAACTCATACTTGGTTATGGAGGCTAGCAGAAGGCTGGGAGCGACCAACTAAGAGAGCAATAATGGCCATAATCATGCAAAGCAACAAAACATCATTAATTAAAGCATAAAGTGATATTACAAGTCGAAAACTAAAGGATCATAGAGGCTATGGTGACTTGGGATAGTCTTAACATGGTGTGAGCATGTGCCAAGTCAACCCAAATAAAGCATCAAAGGAGAATACCACAATATTATGCTTTAATATGCTAAAACAATGCATGATTCTTTCAAGGCACATTAAGCAATATCAATTGTTTGTAACATGTCATGCTACAGCAAAAATCACTAAGCATAAAGCTAAAACAATACCAAGCATGACATGGCAAAGCATAGGCCACAGTCAAAAACAAGCTCCTTTTACCACTTAAACATGAACTTTTCCTACTCTTTTCCAATCCAAACCAATCTTATTTGAAAACTAATGTATGAATGAGGGGGTCCAACCAATTTATTCAAGAAAACTAAGCAAACCAAGCAAACAAAAACCAAAAACGAAAACAAAGATGCTCCAAAAACAACACAATTGTGCATGAAACAATAAAAATGAAGTGTTTGGATGAACCTGAGATTTTTATTGATGAAGAAGGGGATACCTTGGGAATCCCCAAGTTTGACGCTTGTACTTCTTAGATATTTATTGGGGTGACATGGGGTGGCATCCCCAAGCTTGATATTTAGTCCATTCTTCATCTCATTACATCATTCTTTCCTTAACACCTGAATTTTTTTCCTTCATACAAAACTTCACATAATCTTCATTAGCAACATTAGTGTACCCAAGATAATAAGTCTTTGGGTTAAGTTTAAATACCAATAAAACTTCCATTAAAACACAAGATACTGTAGCACTTCCCTTAAAAATCTCAATTCCCCAAAGAGAACCCAAAAAGGAATCAACAAGAAGCAAATGCAAATAATGGCAGAAATCTGTCAAAATAGACCAGCAGATAGAAACCAATTTTTTCGATGACCTTATGTTGCTCAAATCGAAAAGTGTTGAACTAACGAAAGTTGGATAACAACAGGGGCAGAAGCGCAAACAACTACAGCTCAAACTGACGTAAAGAGATTTTAGACGAATTTTTACAGCGAGGCACAAAATTCTGTTTCGGGACAACAACTTTCCCAAGCATTACTTCTCTCTCATTAGAGGTTACTCTTGGCACAAAAATAAAATAAAAAGGATAAGGAGCGGTTTCTACAGAGGTAAAAACTTCCAAGACTCAAAGAAAACAAATTTAACTGTTGTTTGATGCTAAGACAAATAAATAAAAAGATATAAACACTCCAAATTTATTCAAGTTTCTATGCTGCTCAAAAAACAAAGTTTAAAGGTTTGCAAACCGAGGGGTTGTTGAAGAAACTTTTGGCCATTCTTCAATTTCTCTGTTTGGTGTTCCTTATTCTCTGTGAATAAACTTCAACACAAAAACTTTCCCATTCTTTCCTGCGGTTTTTAACTGAAAAGCTTCCATGGGAAGATTTGTTTTGGTTTCATAGGCATGAACACAAGTGTTCAAGGTCGACCCCCACTTAACCATTACTCATCTTTCCAATCACTTTCCTTTTTAAAAACATTTTTAGGTAATAAGTACAACTAATTTTTTTTGTAATTCGCATTCCCTATCCATACTAAGATAGAGAACAACTTAAAACTGAAAGTAAAAACTACCTAGAGATAAAACAAATACGTGCACACAAGAATACTCACCCACACGCTATTTCTCCCCAGCAACGGTGCTAGAAAAGGTCTTGATAACCCACAAGTATAGGGATCATGTGTAGCCTTTTCGATAAGTAAGAGTGTCGAACCCAACGAGAAGCTAAAGGTAGGATAAATATTCTCTCAAGTTCTATCAACCACTGATACAACTCTACGCACACTAAACGTTTGCATTATCTAGAAAATAAAACTCGAGCAACAATATGAGTAATAGAGATAGCTTTGCATGATAATAAATAACAATAAAGTAAAGCTAGTTGCTGCAGCAATAAAATACACTAAACTTACAGAACCATGAGTGTGGAATAGTGGTGGTAATGGTGGTGGCTTTGTCCAAGTTTAAATAGCGAATTGATCATGTTCATTGTCTCCGATGCAGTTTTCTATGTGGGAGAGGCTAAATATAAATGCGCTTCACTACTTGGAATTACATGTACTATATGATTGGATTGTTAGCAAACATCCGTAAGTACTAACAATGCATTAAGGTTTCCCCAACCATAGCCTTAAGTTTAATGGTCCTCTTACTCCCATACGTGCAACGTTCCGGTTCGCATCCTCCGGTTTCTGTCACTCCGGCAGAACTTCCCCTTCCTTTTACACATACTACAAACCCTATGATGATTAATCCATGCGCCCACAAATATAATGGACACCAAAGGACTGTACCATATCAACATACAACTATAATGAACCAAAGCCGTTTAACCATTCAATCTAAGAACAAAGAAACTACGTAAACATGACATAGATCATAGGATTATAACTTATAGCATCAAATACCATGTTTACATAGGATGGTACAGAGGTGTGTGGGAGGATGAACCACTGCATATCAGGAGGATTAGGTGATGGAGATGGCAATGAAGATGGTGAAGAGGGCGGCGGCGGCGCCGGTGCCGGCACGAGGGACTCCTTCCCTGCCATCGGTATCATGGGGGAGCATCGCCCCTTAGCCCCCTTCCTTCATGGCTTCTTGGGATCCTTACCCCATGAATATGGGATTCATGGGGAAGGCAAAATCGTGGCCTTGCCGGCTGCAAATTCGTGGGTGGAGTTACCCTAGGAGAATTAGGTTTCCTCCCTTTATATAGATTCTCGGATTCCCGTCACCCCATCTTGGGTTGCAATAAATCGGGCTTAGCGGGCCCGTCCAAACTCGGAATCAGCTGAATTTTATGTCTAGCATGTTTGTCGCGAAAATTCCAACAACTTTGTAGTTAAATAGTTTTCTGTTTGACGCAGTCTTTCACCTGAAACGTGACCATCTTCCAAAAGAGTTTGAGAAAGAATTCTAGAAAATCCCAATTTGACTCCAACAAGGTTTCCACTTGTATTCTTACTAATTCCTACACATCAAAGTGTAAAAACAGAACATTGTGTACTTTTGCAACTATTAGTAGGATAGTCTAAATAAATCATAAACTTTATACATAAAAGAGTGTCAAAAGCATATTATTAGCATAAAACCATCAAAAATTATAGATACGTTATGGACGTATCAGTTCTCTTCAGAGACCACACTTGGAGTCATTTCATAACTAATCTTTTCAAAGACCACATATGGATCCACCAGTGTTATTGAAATGTGTGTTCTCTTTAGAGACCACACATGGATCCACTAGTGTTATTGCATGTGTGTTCTTTTTACTAACAAAAACTAGAGTCATTGCACGTGTGTTCTTTTCACAATCCACCTATGGATCCACTGGTGTCATTGCATGTGTGTTATTCTCATTAACCACAGCTAGAGTTATTGCATGTGTGTTCTTTTTACAGACCACATATGGAACCACCACTTTCATTGAAATATGTGTTCTCTTCATAGACCACACATGGATCCACTAGTGTCATTGCATGTGTATTCATTTTACTAACAACAACTAGAGTCATTGCATGTGTGTTCTTTTCACAATCCACCTATGGATCCACCAGTTTCATTGCTTGTCTGTTCTTCTCATTAACCACATCTAGAGTCATTGCATGTGTGTTCTCTTTAGAGACCACATATGGATCCACTAGTGTCATTGCATGTGTCTTCTTTTTACTAACAACAACTAGAGTCATTTCATGACTATTCTTTTCACAGACGACATCTAGATCCACCATTGTCATTGCAGGTGTGTTCTCTTCACAGACCACACATGGATCCACCAGTGTCATTGCATGTGGTTCCGCCAGAGTTCGTTGGATGTGTGTTCTTTTCAGAATCCACCTATGGATCCACGAGTGTCATTGCATGTGTGTTCTTTTCACAATCCACCTATGGATCCACCGGTGTCATTGCATGTGTGTTCTTCTCATTAACCATAGCTAGAGTCATAGCATGTGTGTTCTTTTCACAAACAACATATGGGACCACCACTGTCATTGAAATGTGTGTTCTCTTTAGAGACCACACATGGATCCACTGTAACTACCTCGGTGAATTACGCTCTTAGTTACATGCCTGGATGAGCGAAAGTGGTTAAAATAGTACGGTGGGGCCCGGGGCCACTCACGGTAGACCTTTTGGCCGTCCTAACCACTTTCAGAGCATCAGGACAAGAACGAGCGGCGTAATCGGCAGGCAAAGGGATCAACTACATACACAAGTGAGTATGTATGCAAGCCACATAGAACAGTCCTCAGAGCCATTCCATCTAAAAGAGATAGAAATATTGCAACGCCATACGGCAAGATTCAAATATCCTAGATAGAGATAATATTTAGGATAGCTCCTCATACATCAAACATCAGAATATCAGGCGGAAGCGAAAACAAGATCCGAGTACGGATAAGAAGCAAATCGGCATAAGATGCCACATAAATAAACACATCCCGCCCACAGATCTCACAGATCCCCGTTCCCAGAATCTCTACATCGAGTGATCGTTGCCAACATCATCCGTCTCCTGCACCCAGTATCCATCTTGCGAGTACACCTGTTCATCTGAATCAAACAATTTATCGTGTGAGACCCTAGGGGCGCTCAGCAAGTCTTTATGCCTCTAAAGGGGACACAACCTGGGATGACGCAATTGCAGCAAAATATAATATCTAAAAAGCCTATAGATACTCGCTAACCATCTGCATAACCAATGATAGACGGATGTCCGTGAATTAAGAACAACAGTTATAACAGTATAATTAACAGATCCATCCTCCTCCTCGCTTACCAACGAGGAAGCGGACGAACAACCCCCATCCGTTGGCAGTTTTATTAACCATTCCATGAGTATTGCACTATTTACTAGTCAGGTACTTAGTCAATTTAAAAGCGGTACTTTAGTTAGACTTGTCTATGATCGAGAAACTGTGCTCCAAGTCGTCCATAACCGCGGACACGGCTTTCAGAAAGATTTACCCTGCAGGGGTGCACAAATAGCAACACACACTCGATCAACCTCGGAAAAACCAACTCAAATCCCAACGACGCATTCGCGACAAAGCGGTCACAGGATTCAGTAATATTTCAGGGGGCCACCCCATTAAGCTACCCGCAACGAAGCTAGCTAACTCCGAGACGGACTCAAGGTTTCTGTGGACGGCGATAAACGACTGGGAACCCGAAAATGTGACTGGGCTTGCCGATACGGCGAAAACGTGTCACGATCCAAAACAGTACAGTTGCTCCACACACAATCGTAAATAAACAGTAAACATGGCATGAGTACAGGATAGTAATAAAACCCCAAACTAATTGTGGCCCCAAGAAATAGAAATGAATCAAGCTCTGGCTCAGGGGGGTCCATAAGGCCTCCCGGATGTGGATAGAGCGAATAGTCAAGGAACAGGAATCAAGTACTCGGGGTCCTACGGGACACAAGTGAGCATGAAAAACCAAATAGTAGATATTGCTCACCGGTGCCTCTTTCATTAGTTATCCCATTACTACTCAGGTTAAGTTGTTTAGGTACCTCGTTATCCATCAGACACTCACATACCCTACACATGCTTTTCTACGACTCGCATGGTTCAAACAACTCCTGTAGTAATGGCTCATGGGATGGAGGAACAAGCTTCGGTGGGGTTTAAAAGTAAAGGCTATGCAGTACTTGGGATTCAATTTAATGCAATCGCGACTCAATGATGCAAGAATAAGATAGAGGCAATAGGTACTATATGTATGCAAGCATGTGGTAGTGCTTGCCTGGCAGCTCAGTTGAAGCGAGAGATGGATCTGGGTAGAACTCCTGTGATTCCTGATAATTCTACTACGGGGCGTCTATTCGAAGAAGAACCTAACAAACAACGGCCAATATAAATAAATTGCACAACCATATGATTTAAATGCGACATCAACAAGCATGCCATGATGAATGATGCACAATTTACATGGCATTAATGTAGCATGGCATGGTGAGGTGTGGGGTACAAGAGTAAAGCATTTTATTATTTATTTGGTCAAGTTTTATTGTCATAAACAGTTCTGATTTTTAATAATGACATGATGCATGCTTCAATTCAGAACAAGGAATGCATAGATAGAACGGGCTCGTCGCACTGATCGATTTAGACATATTATTTGTCGAATTCGGAGTTGTAGATTTAAAGTTATTAATTTATTAAGAAAAGGGCATTTTATTGTAATTTTAATCATCTCGAAGTTTTAAAGTGGTCAAACAACATTTTGAATGGCATATTTGAATTCCTCACAGTTTTCTGATTCAAAACATATATCATTTGTATTATTTGGATTTGTAATTTAAAAGTTATTTTAAAACAGATTTGAATTTGTATTTGAACATTTATGAAATGATTTTGTTAAAACAGAAAAATAGAAAAGCTTTTTATACTCAGAGGGACGTTAGCTCAAGATGCTGACGGGTGGGGTCCGTGCTGACTCAACAGCCGGTGGGGCGCAGCGGCTGGGTTGGCGTTTCTCACCAGGACCTTTCCTAGCCGCATCCGCCGACAGGTGGGACCGGGTTCAGCGCGGGCCATGCGCGCGCGTCGCCCAACAGGGACGTGACACGTGGGCGGTCCAGGGACTGCGCGGTGGTGTTTTCCGGAAAACTGAGGTACCTTTCCGTAAAAACGGCGAGCGACTGACAGGTGGGGCTGCGGGGGCTGCGGGTTGAGGCGGGAAAAAGGGCAGGGGCTAAGTACAGAAATGGCGCCGGCTGTTGCTGCTCACTGACAGAAAAGGTCGTGCCGGTGGAGGATGCAGCCATTTTCCGTCGACGGTGGCGACGAATCCACGGGATGAAACGCGTTGACCCAAAAACGAAAAATGTAGAGGGGACAACGATCTACATATTACGTGCAGGGAGCATCTCCGAAGGAGGGCTGTGCTGGACGGGCTTCGACGAGGAATAGGGGGAGCAGAGGGGTCTGAGGCTGCTGCTGTCAGCCCGGGCGTGGCACGCGGTGGCGCGCTGAGCGCTTGACGGAGTGCGGTGGAGCTACGGTGCAGGAGGGAGAGCAGGGTCATGTCTAGGAGATGCAGGGGCTCACCACGGTGTCGCCGGAGTGGTAGGAACACGCGGAGGTGGTGGAGATCTTGCGCCGGGCTCGCGGACGACGAGCTCAGTCTACTTTGGTTCACGGCGGCGCTAGGCTGCTCCGGCAAGGTTTCGGCCCCGGGCTGGTACAAGCCGAAGAAGGGGAAGCAGAGGACCTCGTCGGTGCTCCTGGCTGGCCTTGGAGAGCACCAGGGCGTGCAGAACCTTAAAAGGCAGGAGTAACTAGGGTTTTTGCTAGGTGGTGGCCATGGCCTTCTAGGGAGGAAGGAGGGAGGAAGGTGGGGTGCTTGGGTTTCCTGATCTCAACCTGAGGGTTTCCTAGGGTGGTTGGGGTGATAAGGGAGAGAGGGGAGAGGCACATGGGGTGGCTTCACATTTTTGGCAAAGTAGAGGAAGGGGCCTCGGGTGATCTTTCTCTCCTCTCTCTCTTGTTGCTTTGCTAAGAGAGTAAGGGAGGGGACCAGGGGAGAGGGGCATGCGATGGGGCTGGTGAAGTTATTTCCAAGAAAAGAAAGGGTGGGAGAGAGAGGCTCACATGGTGGTGGCTCGGCCTAGACTAGAGGAAAAAAGGGGAGGTAAGAGAGGCTAGGGTTTTTGCTAGGTGTAGATAGAGAGAGAGGCAAAAGATCTAGAAGAAAAAGACAGAGATGAGGTGGTATATATGGAGTTTAGGTTGCTAGGTTTGCAAAAGATTTGCTCAATAAAACCCAAAGAAAACAAGGTGGCCAACTCTAGAGTATTGGGAAGATGGAGAAAAGGAGAAGGTGGTTCCATTGCATGCGCATGCAATAATGGGCATCAAAGAGGAAGGAAGAGGGAGGAAGGAGATCCAGATGGTGAAGGTGTGATGGGAAAAGCAAAAGAATCGAGCTTACTAGACATGATCCCAAGAGAACATGATCCACTACAAAAACAATTAAAATCCAGAGGACCAAAGGTGGCGGTACTCTTGCATGGCCCATGCATAATCATTGAATGCCATGTTTTATTCTTGTGAAGACAATAATAATGTAACATGACATGATTCCCATGCATTACCAAAATGTGGAGTAAAGGCCAAGCAAAAGAAAATAGAATTGGATCCATCCCAACCCACATGAGCTAGATTAAAGTCCAAAAGAAAATAAAAGCCCATGGGTAATTAGAATGGTGGAATTATAAGGTGGTGACAAGAAAGGTGATGGAGTTGAATGAAAGATATGCCCCCAACTCAATTTGGGAATCAAGCATTTATCAAGAGTCAAATACAGTTTATCAAGAGCCAAATACAATTAATAATGCATATGAGAGAAGAACCAAATGGAAAAGGGTTTTATATGATGCTCAAATGCAAGGTGGCATGATGACATGAGCATGATATACTTATGATGCAACAATTATATGTAGGAAGTCGCCATTATATTACTAGACCAAGTAGCATTACAATTGTTAGACAATTGGCATGCTACAACTCTCCCCCACTAAACAGGAATCTCGCCCCGAGATTCTAGGAAGAAGAAGAAGACACAAAGAGGGTAGGATACTTGGCACAGAGCTCATCCTCGCATTCGCAAGTGGCTTCATCAACGAAATGGTGCGACCACTGCACCTTGCAGAACTTGATGGACTTGTTGCGAGTCCTTCTTTCTTCGAGTTCAAGAATTTTTATGGGGTGTTCTTGATAAGACAGATCCTCTTGGAGATTGATGAGTTCATGGTCCACGGTCCTGCTGGGATCTTTGAAGCACTTCTTCAGCTAAGAGATATGAAAGACATCATGAACCTTGAGTTTTGCAGGGAGCTCAAGAGCATAAGCAACTTCTCCTCTTCTTCCATGAATTTTGAAAGGCCCAATTTATCTAGGAGCCAGCTTTCCTTTGATACCAAAACGGCGCGTGCCTCTCATGGGAGTGACAAGAAGGTAAACGAGATCACCAGGGACATACTCCATGTCCGTGTGCTTTCTGTCATAATTGCTCTTCTGGTGACTTTGAGGAATCTTTAGGTTTTCAAGAATGATGTGAACCTTCTCCTCCGCTTGAGTTACAATGTTGGGGCCAAACAATATTCTTTCACCTGCGCCCGACCAACCAATCGGAGTTCTGCATTTGCGACCATAGAGAGCCTCAAATGGTGCCATCTTTAGAATTTTCTGGAAGTTGTTGCTGTAAGAGAATTCAGAATAAGGAAGGCATTCTTCCCACTTCATGCCGAAAGAGATAACGCAAGCATGGAGCATATCTTCCAGAATCTGATTGATCCTTTCAACTTGTCCTTGCGACTGAGGGTGGTAAGCTGTGCTGAAGTTCAATTTTGTTCCCAAAGAAGTTTGGAAACTTCCCCATAACTTGGAAGTGAAGATGCTTCCTTGGTCTAAACTGATCTCAAGAGTAACTCCATATAGAGAGACAATTCTGTTGATATAGAGCTCGGTCAACTGAATTGCAGAAATTGTTTCCTTGACGGGAAAGAAGTGAGCTAATTTAGAAAGCCTGTCGATGACAACAAAGATTGCATTGTTGCCCTTTTGCGACCTTGGAAAACCAGTGATAAAGTCCATCTCTACTTTCTCCCATTTCCATTCCGGAGGCTTCAATGGATGTAGAAGACCGGAAGGTTTCTAATGGACAGCTTTAACTCTGCGGCAGACATCACACTCCAAGACATACTTGGAACAATATCGTTTCAACCCAGGCCACCAATATTGTGTTTTCAAGTCCATGTACATCTTAGTGCTGCCAGGGTGGATAGAAAGAACAGAATCATGCGCCTCCTTGAGAACTTGCTCTCTTAAACCCGGGTAGTTCAGAACAAACATCCGGTGTTCAAAGAAAAGAGTGCCTTGGTCGTCAACGTGGAAAGACTCATACTTCAGAAGCTGAATGTTGGAGATGATCTTTTTAGTGTAAGGATCACCAAGTTGAATGGAGCGAACCTTTTCTTCCAAGAGAGGTGTTGCCATAAGGTTCAGAAGATACCCTTGATCCACAATTTCAAGGTTGAGCTTGCGGAATTCCTCGCACAAGAGAGGTTGTTGTTCTTCCACCATGAGGTTGTTGACATAAGCTTTTCGGCTGAGAGAATCGGCCATGACATTAGCTTTTCCCGAAGTGTAGTTGATGGTCAAATCGAAATCATTGATTGCTTCAATCCACCTCCTTTGACGAAGGTTGAGATCAGGCTGTGTGAATATATACTTCAAACTCTTGTGATCAGAAAAGATTTCACAACGGTTGCCAAGCAAGTAATGTCTCCATACTTTCAAAGCAAAGACAACTGCTGCGAGTTCGAGGTCATGTGTAGGATAGTTGATCTCATGCGTCTTCAACTGTCGAGAGGCATAAGCAACAACTTGTTTTACTTGCATAAGGACCGCACCCTATCCTTGCAATGAGGCGTCACAGAATATCTGGAAAGGCTTTGATGTATCTGGAGGAACCAAGACTGGTGTGGAAGTGAGCTTCTCTTTGAGTGTTTCAAAGCTTGCTTGACATGCAGGAGTCCAAAGGTATTTCTTGCCTTTCTTGAGGAGATCGGTAAGAGGCTTCGCAATCTTCGATAAGTTTTGAACGAAGCGATGGCAGTAACTAGCCAAACCAAGGAAACTCCGGACTTCTTTGACATTTATGGGTGGAAGCCAGTCCATAATTGTCTTAATAGTTTCTGGGTTGACGGCGATGCCCTTGGCAGAGATGACGTGACCAAGGTAGGTGACTTGAGGCAGCCAGAACTCACACTTGGAGAACTTTGCATACAGGAGGTTCTCACGAAGCTTGTTTAGGACACACCGAAGGTGTTCTTCATGTTCTTCCTTCGACTTAGAATATACTAGAATGTCATCCAGATAGACCACAACGAACTTATCAAGATACTCCATGAAAACCGAGTTCATAAGCCTCGAGAAGGTGGCAGGTGCATTGGTGAGACCGAAAGACATGACCATGTACTCATACAGGCCATAGCGGGTGGTGAAAGCTGTTTTAGGAACATCTTCCTTCCGAATCTTGATTTGATGATATCCACTTCTCGAATCAAGCTTAGAGAATACCACAGCTCCAGCTCGCTGATCGAAGAGGTCATTAATCCGCAGAAGGGGATATTTATTCTTGATGGTTTTAGCGTTGAGAGCCCAATAGTCAACACAAAGTCTATCAGTCTTGTCTCGCTTCTTCACAAAGATGGTTGGGCTACCCCAAGAAGAAGTATTGTGCTGAATAAAACCCAACTTCTCTTGTTCATCAAGCTGGTGCTTGAGTTCATCCAACTCAACAGGACCCATTTTATAATGCCGCTTAGAGATAGGAGCGGTACCAGGTTCAAGTTCAATCACAAACTCAACCTCACGATCCGGAGGCATACCTGGCAACTCTTTAGGAAAAACATCTGGGAACTCACAGACTACCGGAACACTCTGAATACCTTCCATAGCATCCTCATTCAGAGCCGCCAAAGAGAAAAGCTGAATTGCAGAAGTCAGACTTGGAGAATAGAATATATGGCCTTCAGGAATTTTCAGAGAAACCGAACGTTCAGCACAATCAATCACAGCTGCATTTGCTATTAACCAATCCATTCCCAAGATAACATCAATGTTAGAGTTTCCCAGAATAATTAAGGAAGCCGGAAACGAAGAGCCACCAATCTCAATTTGATTGCCATGGCTGATATGAGCAGCCCTCATGTTTGACCCAGGAGATTGTACCACAAGACGATGTAATAAAGGAACCATAGCCAAATCATGTTCATGCACAAACTTGTGAGAAACAAAAGAATGTGAAGCACCAGAATCAAACAACACTCGTGTAGGGACTGAGTTAACAGGAAGCATACCCATCACAACTCTAGGTGCATGCTCAGCTTGAGCGGCGTTGACACGGTTGGCACGAGCAACCGTAGACCCGGGCTTAGTGTTGATTTTGAGAGTACGAGGTGGAGGTGCACGAACCATAGAAGAGCTTGCCGCAGGTCTTGGAGGTGGTGGTGGAAGAGCTTTGTTGTTCATTGGACAATTTCAGTGCTGATGCCCAGTGTTTCCACAAGTGTAGCAAGCACCCGGTGGACGTGGAGCAACGTAGCCAGGGACTCCGCCAGGCGCTCCACGGTAGCTGTGGTTGTAGCCCCTGGGAGCCGTAGTGAAGGAGTTTGGTGGCCTTGCCGCGTAGCTTGACGGTCTTGGTGGAGCCGGGAGCGACGGTGGGGTGTTAGGAACCTAGACACGACGCTTAGAAGGAGCTGCCATAGCTGAACAGCTTGCTGCATCACGGTTGTGTTTCTTTGACTCCTCAAACACTTGCCTACTTGCTTCTTCTTGCATAGCTGTATGTTGGAGTTCCAGAAAATACCCCAGCCTTGCATGAGTGATTGCATATTTAATTGATGCATTGAGCCCTTGCCTGAACCTGTTTTGCTTCTTTTTGTCATCAGAGATCTCATCGCCACCATACCAAGAAAGGTTCATGAAGTTTATGATGTAGGTATTGACATTGTCAGTGCCCTGGTTGAGGTTGAGAAACACTTCCTTCATCCTTTCCATGACAATTTCTGATAGATATTGCTCTTTGAAAGCCGCAGTGAATTGCTCCCAAGTAGGCTGAAAACCAGAGAGGTCTGCCTTGAGGTAATTTTTCCACCACAGAGCTACATATCCCTTCAGAAGGTGAGTGGCACATTTGACCCATTCTTCCTCAGGAACATCCGCAGTCATCAGCAACCTTGATATTTCCCGCAGCCAATCATCCGCATCAAGTGGCTGATCGGACACCTCAAATTGGCGCGCGTTGAACTTCAGAAAACTCTTGATGTCTCCTCGCTTGGGAGGTGGAGGTAGCGGAACAAACTAATTCCTCCTCACGCTTTCTTCGAAGCGCTGCTGGTTCTGCTGCATAGTGCCTAAGCCATTTGCAATACTTGCCAAAGCAGCCCCCAGTTCAGGTGGTATGTCCTCCTCAGAACAGCGTGGTGGGGCCATCCTATGATTGATATAAAACACAAGTCAGTACTATAATGGAGAATAATAATAATCCAAAATAGTACCAAAATGGAATTAACCAAGATTAACGGATACAATTCACTAAGATGATATTAAAATATCAACAAAGTTCAAGGCACCTAGAAGATATTAAGCATAGCGCACACGACAGAACTAGGAGTGTGGTACACAAGCTAACCAAATAAAAAATTTCCGCAAATTTCGGCATTAAAATACCACTATATGCGCAAAACCACTTAACGAATCAAGATTAGTAACTCTACTAATTCAATATACAAGAGCGGATGATAAAAGTAGTGGTATGGTCGCGACTCCATCCCGCACTCAAATCATTACTCCGCACATGCATCAGTAAAACACATATCCCAACACCTTCTTCTTAAGATGAACCTAAAGATTAGTAACTACGGAAACGAACACCCCAAACAAGATAACGTCAGATAACAAAGATTAAGACAGATCGCACTGGTATACAATGAATCAGATAGATCGTGTTGGTTTACAAAGGCCTGTCGGTATGGAATGTACCAACAGTTGATAACCAAAAGGCAGATAGAGATAACATTTGGATGCAACAGATAGACAAAGAATTCACACACACACACAACCTATGGTACTATGGAACCCAGAACACGTGAATCCTAGTTTGAATTTTTGAAGAGGATTGAAAACGTTACACTTCCTTACCAGAAAAAGGGTGGGTGGGTGGGTTAGAAGAAAAATGGAAGCAGTCCTACTCTCACGTTGTTTTTCCCTAATATACATAGCTACCAAAAATATTTGCTAGGCTGACAACGACCATTTGGCTGAGACCCTGAAGGACGGGATGGCTCTGATACCAATTGTAACTACCTCGGTGAATTATGCTCTTAGTTACATGCCTGGATGAGCGAAAGTGGTTAAAATAGTACGGTGGGGCCCGGGGCCACTCACGGTAGACCTTTTGGTCGTCCTAACCACTTTCGGAGCATCGGGACAAGAACGAGCAGCGTAATCGGCAGGCAAAGGGATCAACTACATACACAAGTGAGTATGTATGCGAGCCACATACAACAGTCCTCAGGGCCATTCCATCTAAAAGAAATAGAAATATTGCAACGCCATATGGCAAGATTCAAATATCCTAGATAGAGATAATATTTAGGATAGCTCCTCATACATCAAACATCAGAGGATCAGGCGGAAGCGGAAAACAAGATCCGAGTAGGGATAAGAAGCAAATCGTCATAAGATGCCACATAAATAAACACATCCCGCCCACAGATCTCACGGATCCCCGTTCCCGGAATCTCTACACCGAGAGATCGTTGCCAACATCATATGTCTCCTCCACCCAGTATCCATCTTGCGAGTACACCTGTTAATCTGAATCAAACAATATATCGTGTGAGACCCTAGGGGCGCTCAGCAAGTCTTTATGCCTCTAAAGGGGACACAACCTGGGATGACGCAATTGCAGCAAAAGATAATATCTAGCGAGTCTATAGATACTCGCTAACCATCCGCCTAACCAATGATAGAAGGATGTCCGTGAATTAAGAACAACAGTTATAACAGTATAATTAACAGATCCATCCTCCTCCTCGCTTACCAATGAGGAAGCAGACGAACAACCCCCATCCGTTGGCAGTTTTATTAACCATTCCATGAGTATTGCACTATTTACTAGTAAGGTACTTAGTCAATTTAAAAGCGGTACTTTAGTTAGACTTGTCTATGATCGAGAAACTGTGCTCCAAGTCGTCCATAACCGCGGACACGACTTTCAGAAAGATTTACCCTGCAGGGATGCACAAATAGCAACACACACTCGATCAACCTCGGAAAAACCAACTCAAATCCCAACGAGGCATTCACGACAAAGTGATCATAGGATTCAGTAATATTTTAGGGGGCCACCCCATTAAGCTACCCGCAACGAAGCTAGCTAACTCCGAGATGGACTCAAGGTTTGTGTGGACGGCGGTAAACGACTGGGAACCCGAAAATGTGGCTGAGCTTGTCGATACAGCGAAAACGTGTCACGATCCAAAACAGTACATTCGCTCCACGCACAATCGTAAATAAACAGTAAACATGGCATAAGTACAGGATAGTAATAAAACCCCAAACTAATTGTGGCCCCAAGAAATAGAAATGAATCAAGCTCTGGCTCAGGGGTCCATAAGGCCTCCCGGATGTGGATAGTGCGAATAGTCAAGGAATAGGAATCAAGTACTTGGGGTCCTACGGGACACAAGTGAGCATGAAAAACCAAATAGCAGATATTGCTCACCGGTGCCTCTTTCATTAGTTATCCCATTACTACTCAGGTTAAGTTGTTTAGGTACCTCGTTATCCATCAAACACTCACATACCCTACACATGCTTTTCTACGACTCGCATGGCTCAAACAACTCCTGTAGTAATGGCTCATGGGATGGAGGAACAAGCTTCGGTGGGGTTTAAAAGTAAAGGCTATGCAGTACTTGGGATTCAATTTAATGCAATCGCGACTCAATGATGCAAGAATAAGATAGAGGCAATAGGTACTATATGTATGCAAGCATGTGGTAGTGCTTCCCTGGCAGCTCAGTTGAAGCGAGAGATGGATCTGGGTAGAACTCCTGCGTTTCCTGATAATTCTCCTGCGGGGCGTCTATTCGAAGAAGAACCAAACAAACAAGGGCCAATATAAATAAAGTGCACAACCATATGATTTAAATGCGACATCAACAAGCATGCCATGATGAATGATGCACATTTTACATGGCATTAATGTAGCATGGCATGGTGAGGTGTGGGGTACAAGAGTAAAGCATTTTATTATATATTTGGTCAAGTTTTATTGCCATAAACAGTTCTGATTTTTAATAATGACAAGATGCATGCTTCAATTTAGAACAAGGAATGCATAGATAGAACGGGCTCGTCGCTCTGATCGATTTAGACATATAATTTGTCGAATTCGGAGTTGTAGATTTAAAGTTATTAATTTATTAAGAAAAGGGCATTTTATTGTAATTTTAATCATCTCGAAGTTTTAAAGTGGTCAAACAACATTTTGAATGGCATATTTGAATTCCTCACATTTTTCTGATTCAAAAACATATATCATTTGTATTATTTGGATTTGTAATTTAAAAGTTATTTTAAAACAGATTTGAATTTGTATTTAAACATTTATGAAATGATTTTGTTAAAACAGAAAAACAAAAAAGCTTTTTATACTCAGAGGGGGTTAGCTCAAGACGCTGACGGGTGGGGTCCTTGCTGACTCAGCAGCCGGTTGGGCGCAGCTGCTGAGTTGTCGTTTCTCACCAGGACCTTTCCTAGCCGCATCCGCCGACAGGTGGGACCGGGTTCAGCGGGGGCCACGCGCGCACGTCGCCCAGCAGGGACGTGACACGTGGGCAGTCCAGGGACTGCGCGGTGGTGTTTTCCGGAAAACTGAGGTACCTTTCCATAAAAACGGCGGGCGACTGACAGGTGGGGCAGCGGGGGCTGCGGGTTGAGGCTGGAAAAAGGGCAGGGGCTAAGTACAAAAATGGCGCCGGCCGTTGCTGCTCGCTGACGGAAAAGGTCGTGCCGGCGGCGGATTCGGCTGTTTTCCGTTGACGGTGGCGACGAATCCGCTGGACGAAACGCGTTGACCCATAAACAAAAAATGTTGAGGGGACAACGATCTACATATTACGTGCAGGGAGCATCTTCGAAGGAGGGCTGTGCTGGCCGGGCTTCGACAAGGAAGAGGGGGAGCAGAGGGGTCTGAGGCTGCTTGTAACTACCTCGGTGAATTACGCTCTTAGTTGCATGCCTGGATGAACGAAAGTGGTTAAAATAGTACGGTGGGGCCCGGGGCCACTCACGGTAGACCTTTCGGCCGTCCTAACCACTTTCAGAAAATTGGGACAAGAACGAGCAGCGTAATCGGCAGGCGAAGGGATCAACTACATACACAAGTGAGTATGTATGCAAGCCACATACAACAGTCCTCAGAGCCATTCCATCTAAAAGAAATAGAAATATTGCAATGACATACGGCAAGATTCAAATATCCTAGATAGAGATAATATTTTAGGATAGCTCCTCATACAACAAACATCAGAGTATCAGGCAGAAGCGGAAATAAGATCCGAGTACGGATAAGAAGCAAATCGGCATAAGATGCCACATAAATAAACACATCCCGCCCACAGATCTCACGGATCCCCGTTCCCGGAATCTCTACACCGAGTGATCGTTGCCAACATCATTTGTCTCCTCCACCCAGTATCGATCTTGCGAATACACCTATTCATCTAAATCAAACAATTTATCGTGTGAGACCCTAGGGGTACTCAGCAAGTCTTTATGCCACTAAAGGGGACACAACCTGGGGTGACGCAATTGCAGCAAAAGATAATAGCTAACAATTCTATAGATACTCGCTAACCATCTGCCTAACCAATGATAGGCGGATGTCCGTGAATTAAGAACAAAGTGATAACAGTATAATTAACAGATCATCCTCCTCTTCGCTTACCAACGAGGAAGCGGACGAACAACCCACATCATCCGTTGGTAGTTTTATTAACCATTCCATGAGTATTGCACTATTTACTAGTCAAGTATTTAATCACATTAAAAGTGGTACTTTATCTATACTTGTCTATGATCGAGAAACTGTGCTCCAAGTCGTCCATAACCGCGGACACGGCTTTCAGAAAGATTTACCCTGCAGGGGTGCATGAATAGCAACACACACTCAATCAACCTCGGAAAAACCAACTCAAAACCCAACGAGGCATTCACGACGAAGCAATCACAGGATTCAGAAATATTTCAGGGGGCCACCCTATTAAGCTACCAGCAACGAAGTTGGCCAGCTTCGAGATAGACCCACGTTTTGCGTCAATGGCTGTAAACGACTGGGAACCTGAAAGTGTGATTGGGCTTGTCGATACCGTGAAAACACTCCGCATCCAAAACAGTACAGGTGCTCCACGCACAATCTTAAATAAAACTGTAAAGCATGGCATAAGTACAGGATAGTAACAAAGCCCCAAACTACTTTGTGGCCCAAGAAATAAGAATGAATCAAGCTCTGGCTCAGGGGGGTCCATAAGGCCTCCCGGATGTGGATAGTGCGAATAGTCAAGGAACAGGAATCAAGTACTCGGGGTCCTACGGGACACAAGTGAGCATGAAAAACCAAATAGCAGATATTGCTCACCGGTGCCTCTTTCATTAGTTATCCCATTACTACTCAGGTTATGTTGTTTAGGTACCTCGTTATTCATCAGACACTCACATACCCTACACATGCTTTTCTACGACTCGCATGGCTCAAACAACTCCTGTAGTAATGGCTCATGTGATGGAGGAACCAACTTCGGGGGGGGGGGTGTAAAAGTAAAGGCTATGCAGTACTTGGGATTCAGTTTAATGCAATCGCGACTCAATGATGCAAGAATAAGATAGAGGCATTAGGTACTATATGTATGCAAGCATGAGGTAGTGCTTGCCTGGCAGCTCAGTTGAAGCGAGAGATGGATCTGGGTAGTACTCCTGTGATTCCTGGTAATTCTCCTGCTGGGTGTCTATTCGAAGAAGAACCAAACAAACAAGGAACAACCTAAATAAAGTGCACAAGCATATGAATTAAAATGCGACAAGCAAACAAGCATGCCATGATGAATGATGCACAATTTACATGGCATTAAAGTAGCATGGCAAGGGTGAGGTGTGGTGCAAGAATAAATCATTTTATTAATTATTTAGCCAAGTTTTATTGTCATAAACACTTCTGATTTTTAAATATGGCATGATTCATGCTTCAATTCAGAACAAGGAATGCATAGCTAGGACGGGCTCGTCGTGCTGATCGATTTAGACATATTATTTGTCAAATTTGGAGTTGTAGAATTAAAGTTATTAATTTATTAAGAAAAGGGCATTTATTTGTAATTTTAATCATCTCGAAATTTTAAATTGCTCAAATAATATTTTGAATGGCATATTTGAATTCCTCACATTTTTCTGATTCAAAAACATATATTATTTGTATTATTTGGATTTATAATTTGAAAGTTGTTTAAAATCTGGTTTGAATTTGAATTTAAACAATTACTGAATTCATTTTTATTTAAACAGAAATTCGCCAGAATTTTTTACACTCAGAGGATTCTAGCCCAAGACACTGACGGATGGGGCCGGCGCTAAGTGGGCCCAGCATTCAACGTTGCACAGACGTAGGCTCTCACCACGGCGCTACCTAGCCGCTCTGATTGACAGGTGGGCCAGCGGCTAGAGGCCCACGTGACAGTGGATGAACCCGTAGAGGCTGACAGGTGGGGAGCGTGCTGGATCGCGGGTTGGGTGTTCAAAACTGCAGGGGCATTTTTGTAAAATGGACAGGGAGGCTGACTGGTGGGGCTTGCGAGTACCGCGGGTTGAGCGAGAGTTAACAGAGGGGGCTATTTGCAAAAATGGGGGGGGGCACTGTGGATCTTCTCCTCTCGTTCTCTGACGGATCTGTCTGACGCACGCGGTGCGCGGCGCGGCGAGGCGGGGACTCGATCCCGCGACCTGGGGCTCACGCGCGAAGACGGTAACCAGTGCAGCTGGGTGGGTGTTGTTGACAGGGGAGGACTAAGCGGCCAGGTGAGGTGTGGCGTGGTGCAGAGGTGGCACACGCCAGCGGCAGACGGTGCACGAAGAGTGCCCGGCGAAACGCCTGGCGCGGCTAGGGTTTCACGGTGAGGCGGAGGATGTCTAGGCGGGAGAGGGACTCACCGCGGGGTGGTTGGCAGCGGCGGATCGGCTTGGGGAGCAGTAGGGCGACGTCGAGGCAGACGACCGGTGAGATTAGGATTTCAGCGACGTCGCGGTGCTGCGGCAGACATGGGGCTTCTCCTCCTTGCTGGCGCGTCCAGGGCGAAGCAGTGGATCCTCCTCGGTCTTCTCGACCACCTCCACGTCACCCACAGCGGCTGGATCGAGGAAGTGGCGGTGGTACTGGCGGTGACCGGCGAGAGGAGCTGGTGTCGGTGAAGAAGAAAGAGGGGAGAGGGCAGGGTCCTGGGGTGGATCTGGCGATGCCAGGGCGCGTGAGGCGATGGAGTAGATAGGGAGGGGCTGGGGTGACATGCGGGAGTGGGTAGAGATAAAGGTGGCCTCGGCCACCTTTACTCCTCTTTCTCACGTACTTGCCGCGGGCAGCCAGGGCAGGCGCAGGTAGGGCTGCCAGGTGGGGACGGCGTGGCTGTGGGGTTGGCTCGGTGTGGGGCTAGCTCGGCAGGAAGAGAGAAAGAGAGAGGAGAGAGGAGGCTCGGGCGAACTAGGGCTAGCCTCGGCTAGGGCTTAGGAGTGGGGGTAGATGGCTCGGTCTAGGGCTTGATGCTAGGGCTGGCGTAGGAGGGTAGCTATGGTGGGGCCAGCATGGTAGAGAGAGAGAAAGAAAGAGAGAGAGGTAAGTGAGGTTAAGGGTTAGGGTTTACTAAAGAAAAATTAGGGTTTTGGGAGAGAGGGTAGGTGTTAGGGTTTGGTTTAGCCACACTAGGTCATACATGCGTGGAGGGTGAGAAGGCGATGAAGGAGAGGACATGGGGTAGGGTTTTGTGACAAGCCAACATGGGTTAAAACATGTGATGGAGGAGATGGTGGTTTATGTGGAAAAAGCCCACATGACCATGCTTGGATAGTAGTTGGATAAAGAGAGAGAGGGATGTGGTTTGGTGAGGAGCAAAGAATGTCCACCTTGAATTGAATCTCAAAGAACCATGCTACACTTCCAAAGATACAAGCAAAATCCCAAAAGAAAAGGATGGTGATAATTTGCATGGCCCATGCATGGACATTAAATGCCATGTTTTATCTTGTGAAAACAATAATAATATAACATGGCATGATTCCCATGCATTACCAAAATGTGGAGTCAAGGCCAAGCAAAAGAAATTAGAATTGGATCCATCCAATCCCACATGAGCTAAATTAAATGGCAAGAATAAATAAAGGCTCATGGGTAAATGGGATGGTGGGATTATAAGGTGGTGGCAAAGAAAGGTGATGGAGAGGAATTAAAAGATATGCCCCCAACTCAACTTGGGCATCAGGCATTTATCAAGATTCAAATACAATCTATCAAGAGCCAAATACAATTAATAATGCATATGAGGGAAGAACCAAATCAAAATGGTTTTATATGATGCTCAAATGCAAGGTGGCATGATGACATGAGCATGATATAATTATGATGCACAATTATATATAGGAAGAAGCCATTATATTACTAGACCAAGTAGCATTACAAGTGTTAGACAATTGGGATGCTAGAACTCTCCCCCACTAAACAGGAATCTCGCCCTGAGATTCTAGGAAGAAGAAGAAGACTCAAAGAGGGTAGGATACTTGGCACGGAGCTCATCTTCACATTCCCAAGTGGCTTCATCAGCGGAATGGTGCGACCACTGCACCTGGCGACTTGTTGCGAGTCCTTCTTTCTGCGACTTCAAGAATTTTTGTGGGGTCTTCTTGATAAGACAGATCTTCTTGGAGATTGATGAGTTCATGGTCCACGGTCCTGCCGGGATCCTTGAAGCACTTCTTGAGTTGAGAGATGTGGAAACCATCATGGACTTTGAGTTTTTCAGGGAGCTCAAGAGCATAAGCAACTTCTCCTCTTCTTCCACGAATTTTGAAAGGACCGATGTATCTAGGAGCCAGCTTTCCTTTGATACCAAAGCAGTGCGTGCCTCTCATGGGAGTGACACGAAGGTAAACGAGATCACCAGGGACATACTCCATGTCCGTGTGCTTTCTGTCATAATTGCTCTTCTGGCGACTTTGAGCAATCTTTAGTTTTTCAAGAATGATGTGAACTTTCTCCTCCGCTTGAGTTACAATGTCGGGGCCAAACAATATTCTTTCACCTGCGCCCGACCAACCAATCGGAGTTCTGCATTTGCGACCATAGAGAGCCTCAAATGGTGCCATCTTTAGACTTTTCTGGAAGCTGTTGTTGTAAGAGAATTCAGCATAAGGAAGACATTCTTCCCACTTCATGCCGAAAGAGATAACGCAAGCACGGAGCATATATTCCAGAATCTGATTGATCCTTTCAACTTGTCCTTGCGACTAAGGGTGGTAAGCTGTGGTGAAGTTCAATTTTGTTCCCAAAGCATTTTGGAAACTTCCCCAGAACTTGGAAGTGAAGATGCTTCCACGGTCTGAACTGATCTCAAGAGGAACTCCATACAGAGAGACAATTCTGTTGATATAGAGCTCAGCCAACTGAATTGCAGAAATTGTTTCCTTGACTGGAAAGAAGTGAGCTACTTTGGAAAGCCTGTCAATGACAACAAAGATTGCATTGTTGCCCTTCTGTGACCTTGGAAAACTAGTGATGAAGTCCATCTCTACTTTCTCCCATTTCCATTCCGGATGCCTCAATGGTTGTAGAAGACCAGAAGGTTTCTGATGGACAGCTTTAACTCTGCGACAGACATCACACTCCGAGACATACTTGGCACAATATCGTTTCATCCTAGGCCACCAATATTATGTTTTCAAGTCCATGTACATCTTAGAGTTGCCAGGGTGGATAGAAAGAACAGAATCATGCGCCTCCTTGAGAACTTGCTCTCTTAAACCCGAGTAATTCGGAACAAACATCCGGTGTTCAAAGAAAAGAGTGCCTTGGTCGTCGACGTGGAAGGACTCATACTTCAGGAGTTGAATGTTGGAGATGATCTTTTTAGTGTAAGGATCACCAAGTTGAATGGAGCAAACTTTTTCTTCCAAGAGAGGTGTTGCCAGAAGGTTTAGAAGATACCCTTGATCCACAATTTCAAGGTTGAGCTTGCGGAATTCTTCGCACAAGAGAGGCCGTTGTTCTTCCACCATGAGATTGTTGACATAAGATTTTCGGCTGAGAGCATCGGCCATGACATTAGCTTTGCCCGGAGTGTAGTTGATGGTCACATTGAAATCATTGATTGTTTCAATCCACCTCCTCTGACGAAGGTTGAGATCAGGCTATGTGAAGATATACTTCAGAGTCTTGTGATCAGAAAAGATCTCACAACGGTTGCCAAGCAAGTAATGCCTCCATACTTTCAAAGCAAAGACAACTGCTGCGAGTTCGAGGTCATGTGTAGGATAGTTGATCTCATGCATCTTCAACTGTCGAGAGTCATAAGAAACAACTTGTTTTTCTTGCATAAGGACCGCACCCAATCCTTGCAATGAGGCATCACAGAATATCTGGAAAGGCTTTGATGTATCTGGAGGAACCAAGACTGGTGTGGAAGTGAGCTTCTCTTTGAGTGTTTCAAAGCTTGCTTGACATGCAGGAGTCCAAAGGTATTTCTTTCCTTTCTTGAGGAGATCGGTAAGAGCCTTCGCAATCTTCGATAAGTTTTGAACGAAGCGATGGCAGTAACTAGCCAAACCAAGGAAACTCCGGACTTCTTTGACATTTATGGGTGGAAGCCAGTCCATAATTGTCTTAATAGTTTCTGGGTTGACGGCGATGCCCTTGGCAGAGATGACGTGACCATGGTAGGTGACTTGAGGCACCCAAAACTCACACTTGGAGAACTTTGCATACAGGCGGTTCTCACGAAGCTTGTTTAGGACACACCGAAGGTGTTCTTCATGTTCTTCCTTTGACTTAGAATAGACAAGAATGTCATCCAGATAGACCACAACGAACTTATCAATATACTCCATGAAAACCGAGTTTATAAGCCTCGAGAAGGTGGCAGGTGCGTTGGTGAGACCTAAAGACATGACCGTGTACTCGTACAGGCCATAGCGGGTGGTGAAAGCTGTTTTAGGAACATCTTCCTTGAGAATCTTTATTTGATGATAACCACTTCTCAAATCAAGCTTAGAAAATACCACAGCTCCAGCTAGCTGATCGAAGAGATCATTAATCCGTGGAAGGGGATATTTGTTCTTGATTGTTTTAGCATTGAGTGCCCGATAGTCAACACAAAGTCTATCAGTCTTGTCTCGCTTCTTCACAAAGATGGTTGGACTACCCCAAGAAGAAGTACTGTGCTGGATGAAACCCAACTTCTCTTGTTCATCCAACTGACATTTGAGTTCAGCCATCTCAGCAGGACCCATTTTATAAGGCCGCTTGGAGATAGGAGCGGTACCAGGTTCAAGTTCAATGACAAACTCAACCTCACGATCACGAGGCACAACTCTTCAGGAAAGACATTTGGGAACTCACAGACTACAGGAACAATCTGGATACCTTCCATAGCATCATCATTCAGAGCCGCCAAAGAGTAAAGATGAATTGTAGGAGTCAGACTTGGAGAATAGACTATATGGCCTTCAGGAATTTTCAGAGAAATCGAACGTTCAGCACAATCAATCACAGCTGCATTTGCTGTTAACCAATCCATGCCCAAGATAACATCAGTATCAGAATTTCCCAGAATAATTAAGGAAGCCGGAAATGAAGAACCACCAATCTCAATTTGATTGTTATGGCTGATTTTAGAAGATGCCATTGTTGCTCCAGGAGAAAGGACCATTAAACGCTTGGGGAGAGGATCCATTGCTAACTCATTCTCATTTGCAAACTTGTGAGAAACAAAAGAATGTGAAGCACCAGAATCAAACAAAACTCGTGCAGGAACTGAGTTAACGGGAACCGTACCCATCACAACTCCAGGAGCATGCTCAGCTTGAGCGACGTTGACATAGTTGGCACGAGCAACCGTACACCCAGGCTTGGTGTTAATGTTGAGAGCCCGAGGTGGAGGTGCACGAATCATAGGAGAACTTGCCGCAGGTCTTGGAGGTGGTGGTGAAAGAGCTTTGTTGTTCATAGGATAATTCGATTGCTGATGCCCAGTGTTTCCACAAGTATAGCAAGCACCAGGTGGACGTGGAGCAACGTAGCCAGGGACTCCGCCAGGCGCTCCAGGGTAGTTGTGGTTGTAGCCCCTGGGAGCCGCAGTGAAGGAGTTTGGTGGCCTTGCTTGGTAGCTTGACGGTCTTGGTGGAGCAGGGAGCGACGGTGGGGTGTTAGGAACCCAGACACGACGCTTAGAAGGAGTTTTCATAGCAGAAGAGCTTGATGTATCACCGCTGTGTTTCTTTGACTACTAAACACTTGCCTACTTTCTTCTTCCTGCAGAGCTGTGTGTTCGAGTTCCAGAAAAGACGCCGGCCTTGCATGAGTGATTGCATATTTGATGGAAGCATTGAGTCCTTGCCTAAACCTCTTTTGCTTCTTCTTGTCATCAGAGATCTCATCGCCACCATAATGAGAATGGTTCATGAAGTTTTTGATGTAGGTATTGACATTGTCAGTGCCCTGCTTGAGGTTGAGAAACACTTCCTTCATCCTTTCCATGACAATTTCTGACAGATATTGCTCTTTGAAAGCCCTAGTGAATTGCTCCCAAGTAGGCTAAAAACCAGAGAGGTCTGCCTTGAGGTAATTTTCCCACCACAGAGCTGTATCTCCCTTCAGAAGGTGAGTGGCACATTTGACCCATTCTTGCTCGGGAACATCCGCAGTCATCGGCAACCTTGACACTTCACGCAGCCAATCATCCGCATCAAGTGGTTGATCAGACACCTCAAATTGGCGTGGGTTGAACTTGAGAAAACTCTTGATGTCTCCTCGCTTGGGAGGTGGCGGTAGCGGAACAAACTCATTCCTCCTCACACTTTCCTCGAAGCGCTGCTGGTTCTGCTGCATAGTGCCCAAAGCATTTGCAATACTTGCCAAAGCAGCCCCAAGTTCAGGTGGTATGACCTCCTCAGAACGCCGTGGTGGTGCCATCCTGTGATTGATATAAAACACAAGTCAGTACTATAATGGAGAATGATAATAATCCAAAATAGTACCAAAATGGAATTAACCAATATTAAAGGATGCAATTCACTAAGATGATATTAAAATATCAACAAAGTTAAATGCAACTAGAAGATATTAAGCATAACGCACACGACTGAACAAGGAGTGTGGCACACAAGCTAACAAAGAAAAAAAATTCCTCAAATTTCGGCATTAAAATACCACTATATGCGCAAAACCACTTAACGAATGAAGATTAGTAACTCTACTAGTTCAATATACAAGAGCAATGATAAAAGTAGTGGTATGGTCGTGACTCCATCCCGCACTCAAATCATTACTCCGCACATGAACTTTAGAGACCATACATGGATCCACCAGTGTCATTGAAATGTGTGTTCTCTTTAGAGACCACACATGGATCCACCAGTGTCATTGCATGTATGTCCTTTTTACTAACAACAACTAGAGTTTATTACATGTGTGTTGTTTTTCACAATCCACCTATGGATCCACTAGTGTCATTGCATGTGTGTTCTTCTCATTAACCACGGCAAGAGTCATTGCATGCGTGTTCTTTTCACAAACAACATATGGATCCACCTGTGTCATTGAAATGTGTGTTCTTTTCAGAGACCACACATGGATCCACCAGTGTCATTGCATGTGTGTTCTTTTTACAAACAACAAGTAGAGTCATTGCATGTGTGTTCTTTTCACAATCCAGCTATGGATCCACCAGTGTCATTGCATGTGTGTTCTTCTCATTAACCACAGGTAGAGTAATTGCATGTGTGTTCTTTTAACAAACCACATATGTATCCACCACTGTCATTGAAATGTGTGTTCTCTTCAGAGACCACACATGGAGTCATTTCTTGATTTTTCTTTTGAAAGACCACAATTGGATCCATCAGTGTCATTGAAAGTTGTGTTCTCTTTACAGACCACACATGGATCCACCAGTGTCATTGCATGTGTGTTCTTTTTACTAACAACAACTATAGTAATTGCATGTGTGTTATTTTCACAATCCACATATGGATCCACCAGTTTCATTGCATGTGTGTTCTTCTCATTAACGACAACTAGAGTCATTGCATATGTGTTCTTTTCACAAACCACATATGGATCCACTAGTGTCATTGAAATGTGTGTTCGCTTCAGAGACCACACATGGATCCACCAGTGTCATTGCATGTGTGTTCTTTTTACTAACAACAACTAGATTAATTGCATGTGTGTTCTCTTCACAATCCACCTATGGATCTACCGGTGTCATTGCATGTGTGAACTTCTCATTAACCACATTTAGAGTCACTAGATGAGTGTTTTTTCACAAACCACATATGGATCCACCACTGTCATTGAAATGTGTGTTCTCTTTAGAGACCACACATGGATCCACCACTGTCATTGCATGTGTTTTCTTTTTACTAACAACAACTAGAGTCATTGCATGTGTGTTATTTGCACAATCCACCTATGGATCCACCAGTGTCATTGCATTTGTGTTCTTCTCAATAACCACATCTAGAGTCATTGCATGTGTGTTTTCTTCATAGACCACACATGGATCCACCAGTGTCATTGCATGTGTGTTCTTTTTACTAACAAGAACTGGAGTCATTTCATGGTTGTTCTTTTTAAAGACCACATATGGATCCACCAGTGTCATTGAAATGTGTGTTCTCTTTACAGACCACACATGGATCCACTAGTGTCATTGCATGTGTGTTCTTTTTACTAACAACAACTAGAGTCATTGCATGTGTGTTCTTTTCACAATGCACCTATGGATCCACCAGTGTCATTGCATGTGTTTTCTCCTCATTAACCACATCTAGAGTCATTGCATATGTGTTTTTTCACATACCACATATGGATCCACCAGTGTCATTGAAATGTGTGTTCTCTTCAGAGACCACACATGGAGTCATTTCATGACTAATCTTTTCAAAGACCACATATGGATCCACTAGTGTCATTGAAATGTGTCTTCTCTTCAGAGACCACAGATGGATCCACCAGTGTCATTGCATGTGTGTT